>VDFB02055580.1:0-65503 GCA_007258455.2 Sequoia sempervirens
CATCACATTAGATCAAAAAGTTCTAAAAGAGATAAACATTGAGGCATCAATAGCAGCCAAAAGTAAACCAACAACCAAAAAACAGTGACCCAACAACAAAGAAACAAAGACAGAAACAGAAAAAACCACATAGACACATCAACTATTTCATGTTTTTCAGGGTGTTGGCCACCTCGATCTCCTGGTTGCAGTGCAGGTTAACCATGTCCATTAATTATTGCTTTTCTTCTTCAAACGTCTTCCTAAGGTTCCCCCTAGATTTGGTACACGGGCCTTTGGCCTCTTCTTTGGCGTTCTTCTTTACCTTACCCTTGGAAGACTGGTCCTTCTCAATCATATCCGCAAAGTACAACTGATCCTCCTTGAGTTGACTAATCTTTCCAAACAGAACCTTCAGGTACTCCGCACTATTCTTAACCGAGCTATGACTAACTTGCAATAATTTCTTGATATCTTCATTCGTTTCCTTAATCCTTCCCTCCATTTCACCAAGGCGATTCTCACATTGGGTTTTGAAGTCAACAAATGAGCATTCTAAATCTACCAGCCTTTCAATCGGAATGTCCGAAGAGGGGCCCTTCGATTGGTTCAACATGTTCTTCAAATCCCTAATCTTAATATTGACCTTGTTAAATTCCTACAACACCCATTTGGCAAGTTTAAAGTTGCTCATGACACCCAACTGAGCCATATCCAACAGCTCAAACATGGAAGTATTGTCATTATTCAGATAAGAAAAATCCTTAGAAAGAGGATTAACCTTCAGTGGCTCAGGCTTACCAAGGTTCAGATTCACTCCATCCTCCTCATGCAAAGTCCTCTCAACTGACGGCTCCTCACTGCCTAGATTCCCAACACCCTCCCCACTAGGACAAGACTGCTGAATAGGGGAATCATTAATATCCATAGCTTTTTCCGCCCCATTCTTAGCTAATCCGGAGAAGCCTTCTTACCCTTCCTACTACCTTTCGATCCTTGCTTCAACTTTGCAATCCGTTTGGAAGCCCTTCTCGGAATCTGCTTAACCTCCTTAACCCTAAACTCAATAGATTGGTCCTCCTCCTCACGACTAGACGCACTAGAGCCCTGGCCATGAATCAACATTCTCCTTAGACAGATGTTGATGAGAACCATCAAAATTAATATTAGTGTCATCTCTATCAGAAAGGGACCCGCAGGAACCCAACTTCTGCATGACAAGCTTCTTGGTGGGGTCCTTATTCTTTAAAATCCCTTTCTTTCATTTTTTAGAGGGGGCCACCATGGGTGACGAGGATCCCCCCAAAGAGTTCTCCTCCTCCACATGCCATTCCACTTAACCATCAGCACTGGTCTTCGAGCCAGTCGAAAAAGACTCCTCACTTATGGCCTTCTCCTTGCCTTTAATAGACTTAGCAAGAGTATGAGCTCTCACATGCTTCGAGAGATAGAGTTATACATTATAAAAATTACAACTTTAAAAAACTATAAATGAAACTTTGAAGATTAGAAAACAAAAATTTATTAAACTTACATGCAATAAAAAAATTATTGGGAAGGGTTGTAGATGTTGGAATTTTTGACCATGGAAGTATCACCAATTATGAGCATCCTTCTCGAATTTATCTTGAAGAGCCTCAATATTTTGATCATTGGAGTGTACTAAATCAATGAACTCACTTGTGAATATATTGTGCAAATTAGGATCAAGGAAGAGCCTACAAAATGTTGTCTTGTACTCTCAGCAATTTCAAAATCTCTATATGGGGAAATTCTCGTTGGCATAGAAAGAATCTCAACACTATAGTATTTTGGACTCATTGCAAAAGCAAGAAGATGTAGTAGGGTGGTCATTATGTTCTAGTTTTGTCAATAATTTTGTGCACTTGTTTGAAGAAATTTTCTTTAGTATTTTACTCTTTTTCGTTTATGATGGTCTTCATTTTCTCAATCATTGAGTTGTTGCCATCATATATCTCTCTCGAGCGAGTCTTGATGAATCATACTCAAAATGAACTTAATGAAACTAAGGAGATATTTCACATGATCCCACCAAGAGTCATTTAGGATCATCTGCTTAATATTTGTTGCCCTCTCAATGTTGCTTTGTCTCCATATGGATCAAGTTTGATGAAAGGCTATGGTAGAAAGTGCTTTGAACCTTCACAAGTCATCTCAAGACAACCGTGTTAAAGTTGAAATGGGTTTGAATAATCTATTCAAAAACAAAATAAAAAATAATTAAAACAAGCTTTAAAGAAGAATTAGAACACACAATCAATTAAGACTTAAGTAACTAAGTTTAAATAAGTAAACTTTCAAGTAACTAAAGTGAAACTAAAATATAAAATTTTATATTGCTTCATTTACCTTCAATGGGTCCAAGTTTGAAAATGATCTAAATATGCTTTGCAACATGTGGTGGTTGGTGATAAACATTTGAATCTCCTCAATGATTCAATCAATTTTGTTCCCAATTGTTTATAACATAATTTTGAGGGAGTGGGCCACATAAGGTGTCCAAAAAGAGTGTGAACAGTGTTTCTCAACCAACGACCTAGTAGTTGTATTGGCCGTGATGAGGATATTTGCTATAAATTGACCATTTTTCACCTTCCCCTCACAATCCACAACTTTCAAAAATATTGCCCCTTCAAGGGACATTGCTATGACATTGATCAAGGGTAGATTTCTAGCATCTTTCCATCCATCAGAAACAATGGATATCCCTATCTTGGTCCATGAATCCCTTATGGGCTTCAATAAATTTTCTACAAGCTTGACCTTATTGTCCAATAAGGTGCTACACACCTTCTCATAATTTGAGCCCCTCAGCCCTTGTACCCTTTTCGAGCCTCATTAATTTTTCTTTCCATTTCTTATTAGTATGGTGAGCAAACACCATTGAAAGCCAACCCATTCGCATAAATACATCTTGCTATGTGTTGATTAGCAATGTCTGGACTCTCATTTTGAAATGTCATTTCCAAAGTTCCCTTTGGTCTCTTATTTGTAGTGAGTTGTTCTTTAGGAGTGGTAAAAAATGGGTGGTTCGATAAGGGCATAGGGGGCTTCATTCCATTTGATCAGTTTTTGTCTAAAGGATGATTTGCTCTATGGCTTGTTAGTTGATTTGCTTGTTCTTACTCGTTAATATATGCTATCACTTGCTTCAATGGCATAGGTATACCATTATTTCCAAGGCAAGATTTTATGTCTAGTCCAAAAATTCTACATTAATGCACTTTCACCCAATTATATGAATTTTAGTATCTATATCATATCAATATGCTTTCAAAGAGGAGAACTCAGATCTGTTTTGGATTTAGGTTGGCATGTGGAGTGAGAAGTAGTTGCCATTGTAATTCTTATGGTAAGAAATTATAGAAACAACAGATTTAAAACAAGTAAACATTTTAAAAACAAAAAATAGATGTATAAAATCTAACTCTTTTAAAATTTTAAGCATAGTGATACATTCATAGAAAAATGAAAGAAAAGAAAAGGAAGGGAGTTTGTTTCATGTTTGTAAAACAGAAATGTAGGAAAAAAGCTTACATCTTTAAAAAAAAATCTTCTATTATCTTCTTGGTAGGTAATGGACACTTGCACATGCATAGAATAATGATGCAACTGCTGTGGAAACTTCAATGATTAATCTTCGGCTCTTTTTCTTGAATGACAAACAAGAATGGAAATTCAGCCTTTTGGATTGGTATTTGACAATTTGTCTTTTGCAAAAAAAAAAAGAGCTAAAATGAGTTTTGGTTTTTGAAATGCCTTAAATGACACTTTTAGGGTTAGGAATTTGTTTTAGGGCAACTACATCAAAATCAAAGGTGGAAAACAAAAAAAGCAAAAAAAAGTTAAAAATTCATCAAAAATTCAATGGTTTTACTGTGGTTTTGCTGGGATCTGTCTGGATCCTCCCTGGGATTGTCTGGGTCTGTCCCAGATGAAACTAGCTCTCCCATGCCACGCTCTGCTGGTATCCACAGGGGAACCAGACCGGACCGCAAGTCCAGCTGGTCCCTTGACAGATCCGGTAACATAACCATTTTTTCATAGAATTGGTCTTTCCAATGGATTTTCAGACTTCAGGATGTGCTAATATCAGACATCAGATGTACAATTCTCCTATATCTGGGGCTACTCTATGAAAACTGGTCAACTTTGAATGCCAGAACCTGCTGCAAATGTGCAGTAATCTAATGCAGATCACCAAGCTGTTAGTTCTGATCACAACTATACACAGCTTAGTAGATTGGGATTCGTTGGATAAGATACCAGGAGTGTTCCTTCTATCAGCAGCACATCTGTTATTGTTTATTCCTGAGAATTGATTCTGAGGGTTGTAACTTCTAAAAGAATCTCAACTTCCTTGACAAACCCCAGTGACATGTCATGAGCAGTAGTTTAATTTCGTCATTTTACATTTTTTGCTGCTTGCTGAGCATTAAAAATCCCCACTGTGAGGCTCACCGTGTTTTATTTTATTTTTCTTGTTTTGTCCTTATGAGCCCGAGACAGTTTGTTCTTATTATAGTCGATTACTTTTTAAGTCAGCCTCCCTTTTCACCATTTTTGGTGCACTTCAAGCCCTTTTGCCTTATTTAAACTTTGACTTATTAAGAATGTACAGCTATTAATTAGTTTAGAGGGGTCATGGGTGACTCGCGCTATTTGGGTTTGTAACACTATTAGGAACTGGCACACCATTGCAAACCCAGGTTGAAGAGTCTTAATTGTGTAACAGTGTTTTTAAAGGAGAGGACCCCCTATTTTTTGAGCTCTTAAATAACATTTTTTTCCTGAAGGAGAAGGTACTCTGTTGTTTACTGCCTTAACAAACCTTAAAATGAAGCTACTGTGAGTTTCTGACACTGTGTGGATGAATTTGCTCGTCTCATTAAAAGCAGCCTATTTGCTATTTTCCTCAACTTTAGGAATAATGATTGGTTATTTTAAATTTTAAAAGGATACATATGGTAATGTAAATGGATGATTGGATCTAACCCAATTGGAGGTTTTGTTTCTTTGTTAATATTTACAGGATCCGGCAAACAAGAGAGAGATTGTCTGCGATGAAGGTCTGAAGAGTATCTTTGATGGTAGGGAACGTGTCAACTTCCTTGAGATTGCTAAGCTCATGAGTCCCCACTTCCTAAAACAATGACCAACTAGCTGTCAGCACGGTAAGTTAAACATATGTAAATTTGCAGCTTCCTAAATAATTGTTTGCAACATTTCTCTGTTAATACATAAACTTATTGATTTTTCAATTTTGAAGTCACACATGTTTATTTGCAGGTATTTTAAATTTTGATGATATCATTTGGAACGACACATTTTTGCAGGATAATTTTTGGATTTTCTTTTATTCCATGGAAATACAGTCAATGGACCATCTATTTTCCTTCACTTTTTTGTACATTTTAATTATACAAGGAGATATTATTATGGGTAGTTTTAGTATGGAAGATATGAAGGTTGACTGCATTTCTGTGTTTTTATGCCCTTGGGGATTCATCTTTTCTTGCCCGTTATTTTGAAATGTATTACTTGGTCAAATCTAATTGTAATGTTGTTTAAAAGTCATAGGAATGTTGGTTTGTATAACTGTTTTTTGGGTTTGTTTACCCTTATTATGGAAGGCCATAATTGAATAGCATTTACGATTCTATATACCCTTAATAAAGCTCATCTTCTGTAAAAGTTTTATTTCCATGCAGGAGGAAAGCCCTATAATTAGATTTTATATGAGTTTATAAAAATTGAAAATCGAGATGACATGCATGTTAATTTCTGGAAAATCCATCTTGTCAGGGATTTTCAGAGTTATTGATGTGTGGCATGCTATTGAGCTATGGAGAGCTTGTTTATGAAATTTTGTAAATGTAAATGTGTTTTGCATGTGAGCTTCAATTTATAGGAGTATTAGGTTTAGTTTCTTAATATCTCGAACTTATTTAGAGGTTTACAGGCAATTTCCACAACCTTATTTATGTATCACTTCACTTGATTCATTTCAATACCATAAAATTTATTATATAGTAAGATTTTATTAATCTAGCATTGTAGCTTGTGATTGTACTATACATGGTTGCAAGAGGGAATAATCAAATATATGAAAAGTAAGTATTCAAAATTGTACTGATTGCAAAGAGTTTGGATTATAAATAAGCAAGTTAAACAAAAGTTAAATGAAATAGGCATATACAGTTGTGCTAGAGGAATGAGCCACTTAAATTTTAAAATGGTTGGTTACTATAAATGCCCAAAATTGGATGAGCTTGATGATCATCTAGCAACCTAGCACATGACCCTATGTGGTGTGATATAATAAAAACTCTCTTTAACTGATTCTAATATAGTGGCAGTGTCGTAGTGAACTTCTAGGGCTTCCTCTTTATTTTCTGTTTACTCATCATTTGCTAGGCATATGCCCCTTTCTGTCTTTTCAAATTTTAATTGTTGGCCTTTAACTGACATGTTCCCTCTTTTCATGTTAGTTCACCCCTTCGGCAATCATAGGAACACTTTGATAAACTTCCATTCGTTGTGGTGAATGAATTTTTAGCAAAAGGGATGAATGCACTAGCTTTAATTGTTGACATCTTTTCTTTGCATGCCTCTTTATTTTTATTGTTTTACTTAGATGGTTAGATGCATCTAGCATGGAAGGAAATTGCTTTTTCTATCTTTTGTGAATTTTCTACCACATAGTCTTCCAAAAGCATTTCCAAGGGTTCCCAAATGGATTTCACACAACTCTGATATATTTGGTTTTCCTAGAATTTCTTGCAGGTTATCTTGAGTTTTGGGATTTATCATGATGTACTAGGCTCTTCCAAGCAATCACAATCACAGACAATCAACTCTACATGGCCTCTATTTGAAATCTTTACAATTTGTGATATTCTCGTGCAAATAGTTCCAATGCTTTAATGACATCATCACAAAATCTGTCTTTATTTTCTCCACTGGTTCTTTTACTTTCAATCTATTCACCATTTCCCACCACAAAAGGAGAACACGAGGGAAGGAGAGAATAGAGATGAAAAGTTGGGTTCCCAGGGACTACATTATTGCAGCATCAATTTTGCATGCCTTGGATCTTCTATAACCAGGTGTGAGTTTCAATTTCTTTTACAATTTATTCTAAGATTAGTTTGTTGATAGATTAGATAGATAACATTAAGTTGGTAATGTAGTAAATTGCGTGCTTCAAACTTGTAACGTTTTGTTGCATATTTTGGATTTAGGATAGAGTAGTTTTGTTTTCATAGAATAGATTTGAATTTGAGTTTATTAATTGCAATGTTTGAATAACATTGTATTTCCTTTCAAAACTTTGAAAATTATTTCAAAGTCATCCACAAAAATCACAATAATAAATTCAGTATTCAATTCACACAATCAAGCAAACTACTTTTTAAATAAAAAATAAACATTCCACAACACCAACGATGGAATCAGCAAAGAATAATTTATATTTTGAACAAACAATTAACATTTCAATTCAAAAGTAAAAAGAGAGAGTTTATTCAAATTTGTTGCATGAATGTGCTTTTATATTTGACATTTCTTGTTCAAAAACATTTGCATGCATGCACATCTAAGTGTAAAAAAACATAAAAAAGGAATTTCTTAGCTTTCTTTCCATGTATGTTGCTTCATTAGAAACATTTCATGTTAGCATCATATATTCAATAAACACAATAACATTCAAAAGAACAAAGTATTGCAAAATGCAAGGGCTTATTTTCATTTTTCATTTTCTTTTTTATTTATTTTTATTTTTTCCCCATTTGAGCCTATGAGCTCCAAATCTAGTTTTGAACAACTAAATAAACAAACAAACAACTCAGCATGAGCACGCGCAACCACTTGAACAACAAATAACATATTTAAGAAACAATGAACATTCAAACAAACTTGAAATTCCACACAAATTGAAAACAACACAAAAAATCTATTATAGCACTCACATATGCATATCAAGGCATCAAAGTAACACCTGCTCACATTTTTCCATTCATGATCATATTTTAACATTCCATTCCTATATACGTCCAAGAGTAAGTAAATTGAGTAGAAGTAACTTTGATCAAATTGTTACCACCTTCTATAGTCATTGAAGTCATTGAACAATAAGAGGTATTAGAAAGGATTTGACAAGAGAATGATTGGATTCTAGTCATTGAACTAGAGTATCTTGAAACCCTCTTTGAATTGGAAACCATTCATGCAAATATCACCCTTAAGAATGATCATGGCCTGTACTTTGTGGATATAAAAAGTCATACATAATGCCACCACCATGATCTAACTTAATAAGGCTACCATTTGCCAAGAACTCCTTCCTCGTGAAGAGAGTGATTCCTCAAGAATTGATGGAAATAAATCAATATTATTACCATTCATCAAGAACTTATTCACATGAGGATAGTTCTCTAGATTCTTTGTTGTTTCACTTGCTATATCACATGAGCAAAATTGATCTATTAGTATTTCAATCCGACATGTAAAATCCATGTGGATGCTCATTTGTGACTTGCATAGTAGTGGTCAATCACAATTAGGAGTACATATTTTGGTAAACCCAATGTGAGACAAATCATATCTTCATATTCTTTTCATCGCAACCAAGCCTTTCACTATCATCCACTTATTTTGTGATGCCTATGGTACCCTTGAATATGTCAAAATGAATTGGATTGTGGATGCAAGTTCCTCTTAATAAACCTCATACCTTTACTTTTCATAGGTACATTTCCTCTACTTGACCTTCTAGTTCCTTTTCAAAATTAATATGAATATGAAGATCAACTCTAACAACACTCATCATGAGGAGGATCAAGATGAAATAACTATCATAGATCTCATGATGTTTCATGACCCTATGTGGGTAATGTGGATGATGAAAATGTGAATGATGTAAAATAGTAGCCATATAACGAAAGTACCAAACTCACACTCAACAATCACTCAAAGCTCGAGATCTATGCACAAAATGAAATCATTAACAATTATACCATGACAAAGACTTTAATTTGCTCTATTTTTCTTTTATAGTAGCTTGAATGCTTGATATGTGGGTTGCTCTTCAAAATAACATAACCTTGATAGGACAATGATAGTATAGATAATGACATTTGCTCAAAAATAATGGATAAATGATACTCTTGCTTGATAATGATAATAATAGCTAGCTAATGATTCAAGATTGTGCTCTAGGGGATAATGTGTGAATGAATTGGATATTTATACGATTCACTTGATATTTGATCAATGGTGGAGATTAGTTGGAAAGATCAATGAATAAGAAAAAATGAGATATGATACGAGCTATAATATGAATTAATGAGGTGGGATAGTTGAAAGAATTAAATGAATTTATTTAATTCGTAAAGAAAATTGAGAAAATAAATCAAATATTAATTTTATTTATTTATTTTGGGGGAAAAGATAATTTAAATTTAAATAAATTATTTAATTACGTTGAAGGATTCCCTATATGAACTCAATCGGTTGACTTTTGTTATCAATAGTTCAGAATGTGTTAGAATGATACAAGACCATTGAAAAAGATTTGGCCATAGAAATAATAGCTAATATCAATAAAAATAACATTTTTTTAGAAATCAAATCTAAATTATATTTTGTTAAAATGAATCAAATAGATAATATCACTACTTTAAAAAGCTATATTTTTTTAGAAATCAAATCTCTATATATTCTCCCATTTTTTAAATTTATATTTTTCTTAATGAAACAAAGGATAAATATATAGCTTATTGTATAAACCATAACTTACTTTCATTACAAATCATTAATATTATTTTAATTATTCAAATTTTAAGAATTTTCTCTCTAAATTTAATATAATCATAAATCTTAAATTATTAATAAATATATTATGGTTATTATATCTACTTTTTATTTAGATTGATTACAAATTGTTCAACTTGAAATTATTGCTATTTTTTTTAATTTCTATTGCTAATGCATAAATTTAGTAGAAATAAAATACATGAAATCCCATTAACACACATAATATAAGAAATAATATGGAGATAAAATCTCTACATACTCTTACATTATTTTAAAGAAACAAAAAATAAAAAATCTACATTTTTGTATAAATCATAGTTTTACTTTTTTTTTAATTCTTTATTTTGTAGTATTGTTTCAATTGTTTAATTTTTAAATAATTTTCAATAGAATTAATGCAATTGTAAATTTTTAATTACTAATAAATATATTATGGGTATTATATCTATTTTCTATCTATATTAATTATAAATGGTTTAACTTAATAATATTTTTATATTTATTTATTTTATTGCTAATGCATAAGTTTTAATATAGAGAAAAAATCCATGAAATCTTGTAAGAACATGTAGAGGATCAAGATATAAATGATGACTTCACTAGGGTGATGAAGAGATAAAATCACTATTAAAAAAAATAGTTTTGAGAGCAAACATCTACATCCTCTAGAACATGTAGAGGATCAAGATATAACTGATGATTTCGCTAGGGTGATGAATAAATATAATCACCATTTAAAAAATTAAACATTTTTGAGATCAAATCACTATTTAAAAAATTAAACAATTTTGAGGTCAAATATCTACACCCTCTTGCATTCCTTTTAGAATTATAATTATTTTAAAGTAAACAAAGGATGGACATCTAACTTAAAGTATAAATCACAATTTTACCTTCATTACAAAACATTTCAAACTCTTTAATTTGTAGTGTGATTTTAATTATTTAATTTTTAAATATTTTTATTTTCTAAAATTAATATTCTAACTAAATTAAAATAATTGATATACATAATCAAAGGAAAAATAATGGTATATAGATAAATATATAATTTATTCTATATATGAGAAATTTTATTTTTGTATGTTAGATTATAATATTATGACAGAGTGCATATCTAAATTAGAAGTTATCATTTGGTTAAACTATCACAAGTAAGTGATTCAACCCATCAAAATTATTTAAGGATTGAATAAAGATCAATCATACAAAAAAATTAAACTTTGATAAATTATATAATACAAAACAAATCATCATTCTCACTATTTAAATACAACTAATTTTCTAAAAGATAGACAAATTATTCATGGGTCTAAAAGATAGACTAGGCCCACTTGAAAAGATAACTCCAACTCCCTACCATATATAAGTGGAGTCAAGATATTTTTTCAAAGGGTCTCTTTATGACAAAAGATAGAAAAACATGATTACATACAAATAGGGTTTATTGGTCACTCAAAGATCATTGAGTGCCACTTCATCATGCAATAAACCCCTATTCTCAACAATCTATTTTTTGTTAATTAATGCACAATGGGCTCCGAGGATAATTTTGATTTTAAAATAAATATTCCTCTCCATCTCCATCTCTATCTCCTTATCCCTCTCTCTCTCCCCTCCCTCTATATCTCCCTCTTTTTATCCCTACCTCTCCCTCTTTCTCCCTCTCTCCCTATGAGCCTATTTATAATGGAGCCTGATTATCTTTTTGATTCAAATTTTTTATTTTGGTCATGTTTGGATCCATGTAAGTGGATGCATAGTTTATTTGAAGCCATCACTTCTCCATTTATACCTTTGTTGGGACATATTACAATACCCCCTAGAAGCCATGTTCACTAAGAAATGTGTATACAAAATATGTGAAAGAACTGATCCATCTCCATCTTCATATCCATTTCTATCTCTATCTTCCTCTCTATGTATCTCTCCCATCTCTAACTCCTCTCTCTCTCTCTCTCTCTCCCCCCTCTATCTTTCCCACTATATCTATCTCTTTATATCTCCCTCTTTCTATCCCTATCTCTCCCTCTCTCTCCCTCCATATCTTATTTTTATATCTAGATCTCCCTCTCTATCTCTCTCATCACACACACACACACACACTCTCCATATTTCTTCATCCCTATCTCTATATCTCTCATTCACACACACAATCCTTGTTTTTCCCTCCCTATCTCTATCTTTATTTCTCTATCTCTCCTCCTTTTCTATATCTCTTCGGGTGATCCCACAATACTGGTTTACAATTTTTGGCCAAATTGGACAGTGAATTGGTTTTTCTTAACTAAATCTTCACTTTCGGGCACCTATAGCGGCCAAATCGTGAGGAATTTGGAGATGATGCAAACTAGTGATTTGTGACATTTTGTTTGTAGATTAAATAATTTTTTTTCAAAATTTTTGGAATCGATTACTCTTTCTTTATCAGAAAACTAGTTTTTAACATTAAACACCATTTTAAAAGGTGGCGTATCTTTGCTAGCACATAATTTTTTTTTATGAAGGATAAAATTCTAATTTTTCAATTTAGATTCTTAACTATGATATCTAGTGCATGGAATTGGTTTAATAGCGTTTCATTGAATATTTTTCTTGAATTAAGTTTTGAAGTCAAACCAGTTACAATTTAGACATGATTTCTTTACTAACACAACTTTTTTTGTGTATATGAAATTCAATTTTATTTTTTGTTGGATCGGGGATATCAATATCTAGGTGCACATGTATTTTTCAATTTTTTTTGATAATTTGCTATTTGTCCACATGTGCAGACAAAGAGCTTGATTTTATGTGAAAAATTTGTTTAATCAAACTAAAAAAAAATACATAATAAAATGAAAAAATATTAAAATTATATTCGATGGCTAGCTCATTTCGAAGACTACCATCATCTAGTTGGGTCTGTGAAGTCTCCTCCATTTTCATTCTCAAGCCATGCTTCAAAAGGAAATTTTTTGCAGAAATTTGGTAGAAGAGGGGGAGAAGGACAAAAAAGGAGGGTTCGAGCAAACCCCCCTCCCCTCGAATCCCCCTTAGGGAATTCGTTCGAATGGGTGTTCGAGTGAATGGGGGTTCGCTCAAACCCCTTTGAAATAATATTAAAAAAGTCGGTTGGGGTGGTTCGAGCGAATCCTTGGCCGGCATCCACTTGAACCCTTGGCTGACAGGTTAATTATTATATTTTTTTATAATTACATATGCATATAAACATGTGTTTATTTTTTCATTTTTTCAATATCAACATTAGAAGATTAATTCACATTTTTATCCATCTCGAGGGAGAATTTGAAGATTTTGGAGATTTTGGATTTGTGAAGTCATCTTTTGGTCTAGAGGATTTGTAATTTGTGAAGTCTTCTTCCATCAGGGGAGATTTTGGAGATTTTTGGAGATTTTGGATTTGTGAAGTCATCCTTTGGTCTAGAGGATTTGTGAAGTCATCTTCCATCAAGGGAGATTTTGGAGATTTTTGGAGATTTTCGATTTGTGAAGTCATCTTTTGTTTGAGGATTTGTGAAGTTATCTTTTGGTAGAGTAAGAAAATGACAAGTAAAAGAACAAGAAAAAATAAAACTAAACAAAATTATTCACAAGAACAAAAGAAGCGCGAACGAAATTTGGCAAGATATCATAGAAAGAAACAAGGTACATGCATATTTTCTTTCCTATTTTTAATATTTCCAAAAATATATTTTATTTCCTATTTAATATATAAGATTTTTAGCATGTGTTAGTTAAATTTCTAATTTTGAACATTTCTAGTTTAAGTAACCCCCTCTCTCTCCCTCTCTCTCTCTCTCTCTCTATCCTTCTCTAGATCCACCTTCCTATATCTCTATCATTCTCTCTAGGGGAGCCTCTCTCTCTCTCCCCTCATTGGAATTGGATGGTGTGTTATCATGGTTTTTATTTGTCTATTGGTTTAAAAAGAACAACTTGCATTTTCACTCTTGTTGGTTTAAAAAGAACTTGACTTGCATTATTACTCATTGGTTTAGAAAGAACAACAACCTTGCATTTTCACCTCATTGGTTTAAAAAGAACAACTTGCATTGTCAGTCATTGGTTTAAAAAGAACAACCTTGCATTTTCACCTCATTGGTTTAAAAAGAACAACCTTGCATTTTCACTCATTGGTTTAAAAAGAACAACTTGCATTTTCACTCATGTTGGTTTAAAAAGAACAACTTGCATTTTCACTCATGTTGGTTTAAAAAGAACAACTTGCATTTTCACTCATTGGTTTAAAAAGAACGACCTTGCATTTTCATCTCATTGGTTTAAAATGAACAACTTGCATTTTCACAAGAATTGGTCTAAAAAGAACAACAACATTGCATTTTCACTCATTGGTTTAAAAATAACAACTTGCATTTTCACTCATTGGTTTAAAAAAAAACAACCTTGCATTTTCACTCATTGGTTTAAAAAGAACAACTTGCATTTTCACTCATTGATTTAATAAGAACAACAACCTTGCATTTTCACCTCATTGGTTTAAAAAGAAAAACTTGCATTTTCATGAGCATTGGTTTAAAAAGAACAACCATGTGTTTTCATTCATTGGTTTAAAAAGAACAACCTTGTATTTTCACCTCATTGGTTAAAAAAAAAACAACCTCACATCTTCACATTTCATGGGCTAAAACGAACCACAACTTGAATTTTGTTTTGTATTTCATGTTAATTAGACCTACTTTTTGGGTGTAGTGAAAGTATCCTCTCCCCTCGCCACTTTGTGGATCTTGGGTGCAAGAGAAATCACTCCATCTTATCTTTTCTTTTGTAGAAGGGCCTAATAATTGTTATCTTGGTCTGCCATAAACTAGTTAGCATCCTTTTTCCTAGGTCCAAAAGGTTTGAATCCCCTTAGTTTCATTTGGCATACCTTTTAATCTTAGTAGCATATCATAAAACTTAGTCATAATCTCATTTGGTCTCATGTTGCATATATCATATCCTTAAATGGTCATAAGGTCATTATCATCATTGCATTTGTTCCATGGAATTCTTAAGTTCAAGAATCTTTGATTTCATTTACATTCAACTCCACTTATAGCTCATCATCTCTCACTTTCTTTGCTTGCATATAAATTCATATATGCAATACAAAACCTAGTGACTTTGAAAATTCATTTTGCCATTTCTTTAAATTGAATCTATTTCCAATTGCATTTTTTCCATGGAATTCTTAAGTTCAAGAATCTTTGTTTTCATTTGAACTCAACTCCACTTTTAGCATCATCTCTCACTTTTTTTGCTTGCATGTAAAAGTTCATATGCTTGATACTTGTTCAACCTAGTGAAGTTTTAAACTCATTTCAGCCTACATTCCTTATCATCTATTTCCAATTGTATTTGTTCCATGGAATTCTTAAGTTCAAGTTCTAATCTTTGATTTCATTTGTTCAATTCCACTTATATAGCTCATCATCTATCACCTTCTTTGCTTGCATGTAAATTATTCATATATATGCAATATGTAAAACCTAGTGACTTTAAATTCATTTTTCCATTTCCTTAAATTGAATCTACTTCCAATTGTATTTGTTCCATGGAATTATTGAGTTCAAGAATCTTTGATTTCATTTGTTCAACTCCACTTATATAGCTCATCATCTCTCACTTTCTTTGCTTGCATGTAAATTCATATGCAATTTACAAAACCTAGTGACTTTGAAAATTCATTTTGCCATTTCCTTAAATTGAATCTATTTCCTTGATTGTATTTGTTCAATGGAATTCTTAAGTTCAATAATCTTTGATTTCATTTGAAATTTCAACTCCACATATAGCGTCATCTCTCACTTTTTTTGCTTGCATGTAAACTCATATGTAATATGTAAGTGTTCAACCTAGTAAAGTTTTAAACTCATTTTTCCTAAATTCCTTATCATCTATTTCCAATTTCATTTGTTCCATAGAATTCTTAAGTTCAAAAATCTTTGATTTCATTTGTTCAACTCCACTTATAGCTCATCATCTCTCACTTTCTTTGCTTGCATGTAAATTTATATGCAGTTTACAAAACCTAGTGACTTTGAAAATTCATTTTTCCATTTCCTTAAATTGAATCTATTTCCAATTGTATTTGTTCCATGGAATTCTTAATTTCAAGAATCTTTGATTTCATTTGAAAGTTCTACTCCACTTATAGCATCATAGATCTCACTGTTTTTGCTTGCACATGTAAACTCATATGCAATACTTGTTCAACCTAATGAAGTTTTAAATTCGTTTTGCCTAAATTTCTTATCATCTATTTCCAATTGCATTTGTTCCATGGAATTATTAAGTTCAAGAATATTTGATTTCATTTGTTCAACTCCACTTATAGCTCATCATCTCTCATTGTCTTTTCTTGCATGTAAATTCATATGCAATTTACAAAACCTAGTGACTTTGAAAATTCATTTTTCCATTTCCTTAAATTGAATCTATTTCCAATTGTATTTGTTCCATGGAATTTTCTTAAGTTTAAGAATCTTTGATTTCATTTGAAAGTTCAACTCCACTTATAGCATCATTTCTCAACTTTTTTTCTTGCATGTAAACTCATATGCAATACAAGTGTTCAACCTAGTGAAGTTTTAAACTCATTTTGCCTAAATTCCTTATCATCTATTTCCAATTGCATTTGTTCCATGGAATTCTTAAGTTCAAGTTCTAATCTTTGATTTCGTTTGAATATTTGTTCCATGGAATTCTTAAGTTCAAGTTATAATCTTTGATTTCATATGTTCAACTCCACTTATATAGCATCATCTCTCACTTTCTTTGCAATATTTTGTGACATGTAGAAGGGGGTCAACAAGCAGGAAGTTCTCAAGAAGAAGCTAAGCCAAATTTAGATATTGGATCAAACGAGGCTAAAGAACACATGGTTGAAGATAGGGAGGAGGCCCAAGTTCAAACAATGCATGTTAAAGAGGGGTCAGGATCACTTCCTTCTATTGGTATGGATGAGCATATAAATCTGGCTAAAAAGGTGAGGAAACAAATTTCTTATAAAAATTTAGATGATTTACTTGAAATGGATATGGAGAAATTGAAATGTTATGCCAACCAACCTAGAAATACTAGTAGGAGGTCAATGACTAAATTTAAAAAGGAAATAATCAATGCTCATTTCAATCATCTTGAAACACTTGAAAAAAGCTAACTGCTATCACGTTTACTTCTTCATAATGAGCTGAAAGAGCCATTACAATTGTTAGGTGTACATTCGACATCCAATAAGAGGAAACACATGAGACTACAAAAATATATTGTTGAAAATGTTAAAAAAGGTTTATATTCCATTGGGAAAGGATCTCAATCAATGGATAAGGTCATTACAAGAAGGGTGATGTTGACATCTATTTTAAATCAATATATATCAAGAAAAAGAAAAATGTCTACACTTTCAACTGAAATTGGTTATAGTAGAACCACACTAATAGAATATGAGAAAAAGAGAGGTTTTGGATGATAGTTCAGAAGGAAATTGGGCAATTATGTGTAAAGCTCCCCATTTTGATAGGATTGAAGATGTTGTTAGGAACTTGATCTCAAGTTTTTGGAATGATCAGACCCATCCATCATCGAATAGTAGAGATGTTATAAGACACAGGATTGAGCCTAATATTTATGAAAATCATATAAAACACTGGATAGACATAACACAACTTGAGATGTATATGAAATTTTGTAATAAGTATCCTCATATAAAGATTGGGAAAACAATGTTTGAAAGGTTAAAGCCATATTATGTGAAGATAAACAATGTTTTTGAAACTTTTTTATTGTCATTATCATATTGAATTTGATCTCTACTATCAGGTGTTTCAAAAGATGAGAGAAGAAAGTTATGGTTTTCAAAATGCATCTCCTAAACAAGTAAGTTTGTTCATAAAATCCATGTTATGTGATAATACAAATGGACTTCAAATAAACTGCATAAAAGGACTTTGTGAAACATTTGGAAATTTGACTAAATTTCCTTTGAGAAGCGAAGATACTGACCTAACAAAGACAATAAATTGCAAGAGTTACACATATGTAAAGTTTCAAACAAATTTTGGGAAAGAATCCACAAACTATGTAGAAGAGGAGATACCTATTGGAAAATTTATGGAATATTTTTGAAAATTGATACAACCATACATATAGCATGCCTTTTTTGCTAAGTGGCAAGCACAAAAATTTCAAGCATTAAGAGATACTAATTTCCCACTTGGAATAGTTCTATCAGTAGTCAACTTTGTAGAAAATTACTCTTTTGTACATCAAAAAGAGATTCAATCAGAATATTAGTTTTCAAAGCATATCACTATTATGTTCATGTGTGTTAGCGACATGCACAATCGAAATTGGATGGTGTTGAGAGTACAGATGAACAACAAGTCATTAAGAAAGACTATCACTTTTATATTAGTGATGATAAAGAGCATGACACACTTTTTGTACAACATTGCTAAGTTACAATTTTTTTTGAGAATTTGAGAAGCAGAGGTGTAAAAATTGAAAAGCATTTTATATGGTCAGATGGATGTGGGACACAATTCAAATCATCATAGCCATTTTATGCACTATGTAGATATCATAAAAATTACACAATACCACATGTTTGGAGTTTCTTTGAGAGTGGGCATGGAAAGGGTGAGGATGATGGTGCAAGAGCTTGCATCAAACATGCTCTAGGAAAGCATCAAATGAGCTATTTAGGAGATGTATAGACGATGCACATGATGTTGAATGGTGTAAGAAACATTTTGCATCAAATGAGGTCGACACATCTTCAGGAATGAACCAAAAAATTCCACATAGAGTGTTTTGGGAGATATCAGGTATGTATAAATTACATTTGAAAATTTGAAAATTTAAATTTAATATATATACATGTTTGTTCACATAAGTTTGTTTTTACACGTATCTAGGTGTGGACAAAAGATCAATGCATGGATGCAAGAGGGTAGAAAAACAATATCTTTGCATTGTGTTATGAGTACAGATAATCGCCCTAGATGGACATTATACATGAGGGATTACTCTTGTTTCTACACTGAGTGCATTTTGGGAAACTTTGATGCATGCAACAACCCAGAACTTGGATATGTTAGTAGATGGAATTTGGTGCCACTAGTCATTTCAGACACATACGACAAAAATGAGGATGAAAGATTTGAAGACATTCCTTTGATTTCAATTGATTATGACCATATTTCAGGATTGGTTAGAAAAGGTACATGTGTAAGCTTTCAATAATTTATTATATAAATTTAATGATCTTTAAAGTATAGACAATTCTTGTTTTTTTACAAATTTTCCATGTGTAAATTTGGTGTACAAGAGATGTTTTGTAGTCATAGCAGAGCCTAGAAACATAGAAGGTGTTAGCTATTATTTACTGCATTACACAGAAGAGAGGAATAAGCTAACAAAACCTGAAACAAGCTATGGAATGTTGTTTCCCACAAGTGAGTTTGAATTTAAAATTATATCTACATTATGTACATGTACATTACCTTAAAATCATTAAATATATTGTATAAACCTTGAGTCAAAATGTTGTACGTGCACTTGTCTTACCTCAGGTTCATGTTGTTTACCATGCAGGTTTTGTTGTAGTGCAAGGGATATATCTCAAACAAGTCAAAATTGTTCAACATGGGATTCATTTTATTGACTATCAACCTGATAACAAGGTATATCAATATAGTCACCAAGTAATTGCTACCTCCCTACATCTTCATGGAGTTCCACATGCACGTGGACAAAAAAAATGGAGACTAGATAGTGATGATCATCAAATTTTTTTACATGTTATTGAAGAGTGGGCTGAACCAAAACATTTGAGTTAGATTATATCCATGACTTTCAAGTTCACTTGTACATGTATACATGTTTGAAAGTGAGAACTTATAGTAACTTGTTTGAACTCTAGATTTTTTTAGTTACTTATAATATATGTTGATGATGAGTATTTTAAATTTGGTTGGACACAAATTAGTGATTGAAACACATTGGTCCTTAAACTGATTCTATTTCCAATTACATATTTGTTCCATGAAATTATTAAGTTCAAGAATCCTTGATTTCATTTGAAAGTTCAACTCCACTTATAGCATCATCTCTCACTTTTTTTGCTTGCATGTAAAATCATATGCAATACTTGTTCAACCTAGTGAAGTTTTTAAAACTCATTTTATCTAAATTCCTTATTATCTATTTCCAATTGCATTTGTTCCATGGAAACACAAATTAGTGATTGAAACACATTGGTACATAAGTTATTTTTAATTTATATCTATGTTCTTAGGAGATGGATGTAAACTTAGAAACTTGAAGTGTGTACATGAACTTAAATTGATCTTGCATATTTAATTTCTTTGTGGATTTAGGTACATATATAGATAGAAACTATTATAAATTGATTTGAATGATGCTTAATTTTATACATAATGTGCACTACAACAATTGAAAAATTTGTAACTATTTAATACAAACTTTTAAAATTCATTTTGCCATTTCCTTAAATTGAGTCTATTTCCAATTACATATTTGTTCCATGTAATTCTTATGTTCAAGAATCTTTGATTTCATTTGAATGTTCAACTCCACTTATAGCATCATCTCTCACTTTTTTTGCTTGCATGTAAACTCATATGCAATACTTGTTCAACCTAGTGAAGTTTTTTAAACTCATTTTGCCTAAATTCCTTATCATCTATTTCCAATTGCATTTCTTCCATGGAAACACAAATTAGTCATTGAAACACATTGGTACATAAGTTATTTTTAATTTCTAGATCTATGTTCTAAGGAGATCCAAACTTAGAAACTTGAAGTGTGTACATGTTTAAATTTAAACATTTGACCTTAATTTGGAGTTTAAGGATGAAACTTACTAAATTTGTGACACTTTTTTAAAGGATCAAGTACTAAATTTAATTTGTGGTACACACTTTTAAGGATGTTACATGTACTATTTAATTAAAGTGTCCATCTAGTCCACTTCACCTAGATATTGAATAGATCCCATGCTTTGATAATCACATTGATGTTACATATTTAATTTCCTTGTGGCTTTAGGTACATATTAGATAGAAAAGTTATTATAAATTGATTTGAATGATGCTTAATTTTATACATAATGTGCACTACAACAATTGAAAAGTTTATATCTATTTAATGACTATCTATTTAAAGGTGAAAACATGATTACTATCCTTTATAGATTTATTAAATAAAACCTTTAGAATCTAGTTCTTTTACTTGTAGTACTTTTGATGGGGTACATATTAGGGCTTGAGTATAAATTTTTTTCTATGAACTCTATTTTTATGAAATTGTGATTCATATAAACTATAAAACAAGTTTTTAAATCATTATTCATATTATTTTACCAAATAATTATTCTCTTGTATGATTAGGGCCTCATTTTACTAAAACTCTAATTAGAGGCATCAAGTGAATAAAAAATTTCAAAATAGATTCTCTTATCTCATCCATGTCTTATTATGTTTAGAGAATATTTTTACTTACTTTTGTATAACTTCATCTCTTAATATCTCTATAAATTCATATAATTAATTTTGTAGCTTCCTTATCTATATAAACTATATTCTAATGATATTCCAAGACAAATAGATTAAATCATTTGAATCCTTGGTGTATTTACCAAATATATAGGGAGTGTATTCCCATTTGTAACCATCATTGTAGGGTTTAAGTGTGTATTTGATTTATTTATTTACTTTCTAGGGATTATCCTTCCACCTAATGTGATTACTTTATTGGATCTCTTTATCTTGTCCTTAACTAGACCTTATGCCTTATTTTACTTTGTTGTTTTTCTAATCTTTCTCTTCTACTAGATTATTTCTAGCTAATTGAATTATGAAGTATTCATGCCTAGTGTTTCCTACAAATTTTGTACACTCTCTTAATCTTTTCCCTCTTTCTATCCTAAGCAAGGATTCAATACTTATCTATTATTTTTAAACTACATTATACTTATGCTTAGATTAGACAATAACTAGTTTCACATATGATTTTTATTCAAATTTTAAAGTTCATTGCATGTGTGTGTACATGTGTAGAACCACATATATGTGTACACATGTAATGTATTTAATGTATATTTAACACACATGTTTAACATTTATAAATCATAAATACGTGAGCATGAGTTCTCTAAGTCTAGATCACATAATGTATAAACACTCTTGAGTGTAAACATGTATGTACATGTAGAGTAACATAAAGATTTAAACATAAGCAAAGACTGTACATGTAGATAGATGAACATAAACATAAACATTATAAGCAAAGAGGTACATGCACGTAGATCACAAAAATAAACATATTATAAACATAAGCAAACATACATATGTATCAAGTAGAGGTGAATATTTTTAAGCTCAAACACACATGTAGATAGATGAACATAAACATAAACATAAACATAAACATTATAAGCAAAGAGGTACATGCACGTAGGTCATGAAAATAAACATATAAACATAAGAAAACATACATATGTATCAAGTAGAGATGAATATTTTTAAGCTCAAACATGCATGTACGTATATCATATAATAAAATGTACTAGAAATCATCAAATGTAGGTAATAATGTATCAACAATGACCTAACAAATATATTAGAGATCATCAAATGTAGATAATAATGTATCAACAACCTAACAAATGTACTAGAGATCATCAAATGTAGGTAATAATGTATCAAACACCTAACAAACATGTACTAGAGATCATTAAATGTAGCCTATCATATATAACATGTTCAACAACTTATAGATCCAACAACTTACTCGTCATGTTGACTCCTAGTTGAACGACCCTTTGAATGAGAATCCTGCTTCGATGGATGTGCCGAGCCCTAAAGATAAAATTATACACAATGTGTTAAATACATTATATATATAATGAAAGTTATTTAGGAATGTACATGTATTTTTAAATATCTATCTAGATATATATACATGTACATGTATAAATATATATACAATAAAAATTTAAAACTCGCATGTCCACTAGCAACAATATCATCAAATGAATCATTCCAACGTACACGATCTGACCCCAAACTAGGAGTAACATGAGGTATCTCCATCTACAATATATATATATATATATATATATATATATATCATGAATAGTTAAAACTAAACTTTAAATAATTAAAAAAAAAAATTGAATTGAACATGCACATGCACACATACATATAAATATCTACATGTATGTACTTGCACATCAGGTGGCATCAGATCCGATCCCTCTACAATGGTCACCTCCACTAAATCAACCAAATGAGCTGTTTGAGTCGATCCATTAAGATCTACATCTGTCTTAGATGGCATCAACGATGATGAATCTGGATCGGTCAACATCTCCACAAAACCTATAACAGTTTGCACCCTTTCTAGGTCAAATGAAGGATCAATAGCCTGTGCAACAACCGAATGATTCGTAGGTGGATCCTGATGTGCACTAGTTATGGGCTGAGAGTGATGAGAATGATGGGATCCTGGATGTGAATGAACTCCTGCACTCAAATGATCTCTAACCTGGTCTATAGAGATCCCATGGTATGTTGCGATGAAGGCATATGCCTCCAAGAGGTCCTTAACCAAACAATGTAAAGTACTCCATGCCATCTCTCTTGTAAGCACGCCTAGCTATGTGGGTGTAGGGATGCCCGCTGCTGTAAACAGATCAATGCTACTATGCTGTGTTGAAAATGGTTTGGATCATGCACATTTAGACATAAAATAATGACCCACATGATCAGTAGATATTCTAGTCATCATAGCTGCAATATCACCTACAATGTCAATTGCTTCCTTTTTGGAAGCAATGCCAACTTGATCCGCTAAGGGGGCCAGAGCTGGGGTGAGAGCAAGGGACCTGTCACCAACCAATACCCTAAACAGTAGGGCTGGTTGACCTGCTTAACGATAGACATCCCTATTGGCAATCCTGCCATACCCCTGACCAACATATGGTAGAATGTACAAGTAGTTGACTTTGAGGCCCAAATGAACCTCAACATACAATTGCTGAACAAAATATAATGTAAGCTGGTCATTGTTTGGATATTTACCATGCGCTGCAAGAAATTGAGGGTAGATCAAAGCGACCATAGCAACATCCACACATTTGGTGACCTGTTATGTCCTCACCTTAGCTTTATCTTGATAGAATGGAAAAGATTGGGTTTTGATCATTTCTTTGGTCACATATTTTATTTGAGAAAAGGGAACCTCACCACATACTTCTTCCCGCATGTGGGAAAGAATAACAACTACTCTATCAGGGGAAAATGCACTAGTATCCTCAAGTTTATTTCTAATTTGTTCTAGGCTATGTAATATGGACATGCACGTGTCCTTATATATGCCTGTATTTGTACCATCAGTTAATGAATCTATCAATCTCTAAATCTCACTATTAGTACTTGCAAATAGTGTAGGCTAAGGTGGAATAGGTGCATTTTCCATGATGTGTACCTAAAGGAGCAATGAGACCTTCTTGCTTTAATATATCTAGATCTACAAAATAGAAATAGTGTACAACACATACATACATGATCAATTGATTTAAATTTAAAACAACTATTTACAAGCACAATATAGAATGCAAATTGAACTCTATCTAGATAATAGTTCTTGTGCATGTGTGCAATAAATTTAATGTAACTTCTAGAAATGTAACTATTTACAAGTGAAACAAGTAAATTAAAATTTGAATTATTAATAAATCTAATGTAATTCAAAGTAAGCATGTGTTCACTCATTTCACTTAAATGTAGAAACTTCTAGTTCTATACATTTAAATATATATAAAATGATCAAGATAAATATATGATCCATGAGTAAATCACAAGGGCCAACAAATGCTTTTAGCAAGATTTGAAAGCATCTATCTAGATAATGATAAAGTCTACATGGGTTAAGAAAGAAAATGGTTATTCTCTCTTAGAAAGAGGAAAGATCAATAACAGTTAAATTCTAAAATATAATTGAAAAGCACCACAATTTTTTGTAATAGTTTTAAAGGAAATGTAAAAGTCAAACAAGTTATATAGATAATAATAATAATAATAATATGCCATTAGAGTAGGAGTGACTCAATGGAAACCTCTTACAAAGGGTGTAACATGCATGTGTTCAAATTTTGACTCATTTGTGTGATTCTAGAGTTAATTCTTAGTAGATTTCATAGGTACCCTATTTAAAATATCAACCATAGGAATGCTAGTGACAATATGTGCCCCTCCAATTGGTTGCTACAAAGTATCCAAATAATTGGAGGTAAGGAAAAATTATGCATGATGAAAAATATGAAAGAACATGATTAGTGTCATCATGTGACAAGAAATTAATGGATAATAAATATATTTTTGAAGAATACAATGTATATAATAGTATAAGAATATATGCTATATCAATTATTATCAAGAAAAGGTCTGCTCCAAGTGTGAAATAATCATAAAAAGGCGGCCTTAAATGCTATATAAATATCCTATATATACATATTAAATATAAAATGAATTCAAAAGATGAACATATTAGCATAAATAAATAGGAATCTATACATAAGTGGATGCTATTTGAAGCTATCACTTCTCCATTGAGACCTTTTATACAAAAACAACACCATTTTCTAAATTTCCTATCAATTGAATTCATGTACTACACAAATTTATGTAAAAAAAGACCAAAATTTCCCTTAGTTGACCTTCCACACCTCGTCGGCATACCCGTTGCACAACAAGGTGTGATATGCCAAAGGCATTCCCTAGACCTGCTTTTTGAACAATGGTTGAGAATTAAGGAGAAGCAGGGATAACTTTAAGAAACCCCCCCCTCGGCGAAGGTGTAAAATCCTGGCGAATCTTGTATACTTCCCGATAAAAATAATAATTTTATTGGCAATTTTATTTTGTTTTTCGGGAAAAAAAATAATCTCAATTGGCGAATCTTTTATTATTACTAGAAGTTTGTGGAAAATCCCGGCGAATTGCAAATTTTTGTAAACCAATAAAATATTTTCATTGGCAATTAAAACCTATTTTCAAACCAATAAAATATTTCCATTGGCGAATTAAACCTGTTTTCAAAACAATTTTTTTTTGTTGGCGATTAAAAATTTTCAAACCAAAAAAATATTTTCATTGGCGAATTAAACCTATTTTCAAATGAATAAGAAAAAACATCGGCGAATTAAACATAATCTCAAACTCATAAAAAAAATTTAGTGGTGAAATGTCAACACAAATCAATATAACCACGACTATTCGATGAATTTTCGATGGACGACTGTAGTTGCATTCCGGAAGTAAATCTCTAAAGCACTAGATTTGTGAATTGAAACCTAAAATAACACTAGAACCGTTAGATGCGAACACGTGGCGAGATCAAGGCTCATTGCGGTAATGAACCCGATGGGTTGAAGGATTTTTGTGATGAGTGATACAAGAACTTAAATGGCAAAAATATGCATGTGCATAAAGTTTTTTTTAAAAGAGGGACTGCTTAGGAAGAACGTAGGACCAGGGCTTAAAAAATTAAGATTTTTTTACACAAAGGATGTAAAGGCCAAACAAGGATGCATTATCAACCTTATAAAATAATTGAATCCATGGACAAAAGTAATGAAGGAAATATGTGCGAAGGATATTCCATATCCGTAGCCAGATGTTAGTGCAAATCAATATAACCACGACCGTTTGATGAATTTTTGATGGATGACTATAGTTGCATTCTAGAAGTAAATCTCTAAAGCACTAGACTTGTGAATTGAAACCTCCAAAATAACACTAGAACCGTTAGATTTGGACACGTGGCGAGATCAAGACTCATCGCTCATCGCTCATTCTCTCTTTTCAATGCCTCGACGTACTACATTTCATTTAATTGAAATTCTCAATATTTTTGAAGAAAGTGTGGTTGTCATACTGCAGGCGGCGACTAATGCCATATAAACATTTGAAGCAATTGATTAGATAGCTTTATATTGAAAACTGCACGAGGCACTCTAGAATCATAGATGATGATGTCATTAATCCAATGATGTAGTGAAACAAGATTTGTAATGATTTCATATCGTTTGAGTGGCACTAGCGATTTTGATAGCTTGTCAGCTTGAGGTACAATTTGCATGTAGCCAAACGTCAATCAAATTAAACATTTTAATTATAAATGTAAGGCTTAAGTTACACAAATCAGTTAAGTTGGTTTTTTGGTTTGCGTGAATCATGATTATCATTATACCCAACCTCACATGTGACACAAGTCACGACTCACAAATAAATAGGGATCAGGATGGTAGTGGCATTGGTGGCCCATAAATAGGGATAGTGAGCACAACTGGAATAATTCATTGAAGGCCAAAGGATTTACTATTGAGTACAATGTTTTGAATTGTCATAAGGGTTTTCATTTTGTAGGGTTAATAAGGATTCAGGAAGAAGATGATGTGGTATTATTGGAGATCTCTAAATTCTCCTACCTCTAGTTATGTACTTACATAGTAAAAGACCAATTTCCTTCAAGTTCATAATGGGTGGAATTGGAAAAAAGTTGATCTGGTTGACCCGACTTCTCAAACAGGTTTTGAACCAGGATGAGGAGCTTTGATGGAGATAAGTGCTATCCCAATGCATGGAGGCTACAGGTTAAAGATGGGAGCAATTTTAATACCCCTCATCTTCGGCATGAATTTGGTTCTCAAAGGGGATAGGTACATTTTGTATCTTCACAACTCTCATTTCCCCAACATTGTTTGCCAGGCAAGCCCCATGCATTTATTTTGAGTGTTCATGATTTCCTAGGAAAGTTCCATGCATTTATTTTTAGAGCCCATGGTTGGCCCAACAAGTCCCATCAGTCATCACCATGCATTTATTTTTAGAGTGACATTTGTACTATGGTGTCACTAGCGGTCTAGCAGAAGCTTGACGTTTAGATTTGTATTTGTATTATGTAAAGTAACATATGTTATTTATACAAAAAAGGAGCTTGGTGCTTGCATGCTCTACTCATCTTTAAGAAGATATGTAATAATGTGACATTGTAATTCAGTTGTAATAAAATAAATGTGTGTTATTCTTTGTTATTCATTTACAATAAAGAATTATTTTTTGAGTTCAGTGTCTATGAATCTATTCAAATTAGTTAGGGTTTACCAAAATGTTATTGATTTCTAATTTGTCGTTGACCTTCTCCCCCAGTTCTTGGTATCATTATTCATTTTATTAAGTACTTTGCAACGTTAAGTTACCGACCCCTTGGCCTTGATGTCAATCCTAGTGCACTAAAGTTTAAAACAACTTTAAAACACATGTTTATTGTTTATATCATAAATTACTCAAGTTTCAACCATTCGATGAACATTTGATGGATGGTTGTAGTTGCATTCCAGAATAAATGCACATAGCGCTAGCCTTGCAAACTTAAACCTCTGAAATCACCCTATAACCATTATATTTACAAAGATCAACGGTTTAGAAATTCTTGTCAATGCAGGACAACCATGTACTAATTATGTAGTCCTGAGTCTGGAAGCAACACATTGATGTTTCAATGTTTCATTCAATTTGATTTGTCATTGATCTCCCTCGGTTCTCGGTATCATTATTCATTTTATTAAGTCCTTTGCAACGTTAAGTTATCGGCCCCTTTAAAACACATGTTTGTTGTTTATATCATAAATTACTCAAGTTTCAACCGTTTGATGAACATTTGATGTATGGTTGTAGTTGCATTATGGAATGAAATGCACAGAGCACTAGGATTACGAACTTAAACCTCCAGAATCACCCTATAACCGTTAGATTTACAAAGATCAATGGTTTATAATTTACTATCAATGCAGGAATAAATGGCTTGTTTTAAATGTTGTCAACCATGTACTAATTGTGCATTTCTAAATGTTGTCAGCCATGTACTAATTTTTTAGTTCGAAAGCAACATGTAGATGTTTCATTCACTTTAATGTTGAAAAAAAACACTTTCTATTGCTAAGTGATTTTATTTTTAAGTGAGAGGGTCAGCACATGAGGAGATTTCAGTCTTCAAATTGCTCATTGTAGTGCACCACCTTGTTCTGGGTTCCACAATTCCACTTCCAACAAAGCCATTCTAGTTTCCATCACTGTCAGCATTAATCTTTTCAAGAATCAAAATCCAGGTAAGTGAAAGAATTCCTGCAGCTACGTTTCATTGTTTGACATTTCTTAAATTCTTATTTTGTCAAACTTTGAAGTTTGGGTTTAGGGTTGAGATTGAGAGACTTAAGAATTAAGAAAAATTAAGGAGGACTAATAGGGAATTCACAATTTCACATTGTATAAGCATGTCTACCACTAGTACCACCAGAGCAATGTCGGATAAAAAACTACATTATGCTATATTGCTTAAAACCTCAGGTTTCATTGATGAATACCATGATATTTATGATCCTGAAATCTATGGTAGGCATACCTCAGAACTTATATTTTATATTTGAGAATAAGGCTTCAATGCAAATGCAAGTTAATAGTATCAGTGCACTGTTGGTAACTGGATTAGGTCACTTGATGTTACATGAGGCTTTCCCTTGCCCATAATTTATCATGGTCTGTGCCCAAAATTATGATGATAACAAAAGAGAAATTGTTAATAAAGATAGCAAAGAAGAATTGTTATCCATTAATGCAAAATAACTTGGAAAAGTGTTGGGGTTTACAACCAAAGAATTTGGAAATGTCGACATTGACCTAGAAAAGCTTGCTAGTGATTATGAAGTAGTGGATGAAAGGGAGAAAAATGATTTCATAAATAAAATAGTTTTGGATACCAAAGAAGTTAGAGAAAAAATGAAAGGTAATCATAATCCTCCTTATGATTTTGATATTTTTAGACCATGGGTTCAAGATACTATTTCCATACTAGCATTTTGCCTTAGAATGGATATCAATTGGGAAGTGGGTGCAAGCCTCCTTGAAATGGTATATAATATCCATTATGGTGTTCCACATGTAAAATATAATTTTATTGAGAACATTGTAGAATCCATGCATAAACAATTTTTAATGATTAAAGGAGGTTCCACCAAGAGATTTAGGTTCACAACCTACTTGTGCTATCTTTTTCTATTCAAATTTAGAGGAATGTTTTAGACCAACAAACTTTAGATTCAACCCTATAGTAATACCGAGGAAAAGAAAATGGCTCCAGTACATGATTGGACCAATGAGATAAGGATGCATGATTCTCGAAGGAACTACAATAATTTTGTAGACTAATTTTTGGCTCCATTGCATCAAGCAATTACAAATACTCCAATGCCTAGATTGCCTATGTCATATAGAAATTGCATTCAACTAGGAAAAGAAATACAATTGGCTGATTGGTACTTAATGGAAGACTATACTATGCTAAGATTTTATGGATTGGGAGTAGATCCATACAAACTTCCAATACATGTGATAGAAAGGGTTTTTGCATTGGAATATGTAAGGAAGATGAAGAATACTGATGAACTACACTTTCATGATCAACAAAAGAAGACCTTATTTCCTTTTTACCTTTTTCATGTGGAGGGTTCACATTCGAGAGAAAAGCATTTAAGGTGGCTCATGATCTTTTGATTTTTTTTAATTTTGATATTGTCCATCATTGGTAGTATGATCCATGTGACACCATTAAATCAATGATTATGGCCAATAAGAATGCTGCAAGTAGAATTCAACATCAAAGTAAACCCTTGCTTGAAAACTTGAGAAACAAGGATTCTTGGGATGAGGTCAAAATAGCAATGGAGAAAAGTGCTGCTGAGAAATGTATTTCTTTTGAACAATTGTTAGCAGAAATTATGGCATTGCATCAAAAGACAATTAGGATGTACACCAATTTTTATGAAAAAGTGATAAACCATCTAGTAGAGTAAAAATGCTAGATTCTCTACATAAGGAAGTTACGACTAAAAATTGGTCACGATAAAAAATGATTTCCTTTTGGTCTATGAGGAAGGAGCTAGGTGATGAGAGAGCTCTTGCAAAGTATGGAGATAACGAAGAAGATTGCGAGTTTAGAAAATTGTGGAATATAGAGCACCCTGATAAATTTGAAGATAAAGAAACTGATGATGAATCTAATGATGATAGGGAAGAACAAAGCCATGTCAATTTCAAACCTGGTTTAAGTGAGGCCACAAAAGAAGCATATACTTTAGGAGCAACCATAAATAAAAAAATGGGTTATGAAGGTGGTCCTTTGGGGTCCCAAAGACAAGGCCCTTGGACGGTAACAAATGTAGAGCATAGAAAACCAATTGATAAATCTAGCCTTGGGCTTGGAGGTGAAAAAATAGACCAAGGGCATACAAGTAGAGTTGAAACAATTCAATTTGTTAGAGCTTCAAATTCTCATCGTCATGGTCAGATACAATCACAACTAGGACATTCCCATGGTGGAGAGCTTAGTGCAACTAGCATTGCCACTGGTGGCGATCGTATGGGTAGTGTACTAGTAGTGGTCAACATGTGCTACAACAAAAAATTACACACAAGAGGACAACAATACAAGATACCACACAAACACTAGGTGATCAAGGCATACATAAGAGGCAAAGGATTTTGATAGGTCCAAGTTACACTACCAGTGGATCCACCACAAAGGAGTTATTTCTAGGAACTCCCCCACTGCCAATTAGTGTGGCTGTGACATCATTAGCAATTGTAAGTACTCATATTCCTTCACCATTCAAGCATTCCACTATTCCTGCATCCCCAGGTTTTGATTACATTGAAGAGTTTAAAAAGAAATCATACTTGTATAAAAAAGAAAAGAAGCAACTGATGGAGAGTGCGTCTACTGTAACTTCAGAGCCTGGAACAACCATGGTATTACCCACATTTGACACAAATAAAAAAATCATGGATTACACAATTGTTGTTTCCACAATTCAAAATAAACCAACAAATTAGATGGATCGATCTGAATTCCAGGTGAGTGATGTAGGAGCATCCATAGTGTAAGGAAATATTTCATCACAAAATAAAATGTTATTTTATTTTGGTTTATTTTTAATAAGGGCTTAGGGGTTAGGAGAATAATATTTTAATTTGTAACAATGTAAATTCCCTTGGTGTGAAATTTTAAACGTAAATTGGATGGGAAATAAGTATTGGTAAAACAGTGAAAGCATCTTGGTGGGGAACATGCCTTTTGGGTGTCCACTTTTGGAGAAGGTAAAAAAGTATTGTTTGCATGTACATGTGTCATAAAATTGGATACAAAAGAATCTTGTATGTTTCTTGCATGTATTTGCATGTTGGTCACAAGCTTTGCATGTTGTTGCATGTCTCGGGTCATATCTGTGAGACCCAGTCTTAGTAAAATGGCCATAACTTTCTCATTTGGTAACAAAATTAAGAATTTCAAAATGATTTAGAAAATTGGAAACAAAGTACACAAAATCCAGATAACCATTTTAGAAAATTTAGAAAAATAATGGAGTAGTGATAGAAAAAAGTGACAGATTGTTTTTGTGGTTTTGGAAAACCAGAGTAGTTTTCTTCAGTCACAAATCTATATATTCAAGACTTGTCATTTGGGAAGGTGGCTTTGGGAGTTTCGTATGTGAGATGGGGAGATGCTATCAGATTGAAGAGAGATTCAAAGAATCCATTGTTGCATATTTCTATTTGCATAGAAGCCCATGGTTTAGGGAGCTAGTGAGCTTCATATTTGGAGAGATAATGAGCTAGTGAAGTTTGTGTGAAGGGAGATTGAGAGCTCCAGCTAAAAGAAGGTTGGAAGAGACCAAGAAGACATTTTTGTTGCAGGTTTGAAGGTGTACTACAACAGAAAGAAGATTCATTATTTTATGGTTTGTGTGCATTAGTGATTTCTAATGATGAATGCAGGTTGAAGGAGCTAGAATCTTGTAAAAGAAGTTGGATTGAAGGAGATCAATTTGGGATTGATACTTCTTGTTTTGTATCAGTCATATTTTATATTTTTAATGATTTTCATCAGCTCATATGGCTGCAAAACCATTTAATTTTATTTATGTTATGTAATTCTTGAATTTCTAAGAGATTTTGAATGAACAAAGAAGAAAACTTATTGCAGATTTTTGTTGTTGTTGCAAACAATTGTTGAGTACATATTTTTTTGTTGAGAGTTTATGTTAGAGGGTTGGTTTCCCTTGTCATCAATGGTATTAGAGCAGGAGTTCCTGAGTGTGCAGGTAGAGCGGCGCTGAATGAGAGGTAGTTTGCACCAGGACCTAGGGGTGGAGTGTGTGTGGTGTGTAGAGCGATCGCCGAATGCGAGGTAGTCTATACTTGAGAGGTTGAAGTTTGAGAGTGTGGAAAGTGAGGTTTCAATAGCAACAAAAGAGTTTAGTGAAATGGAGGACATTGAAGAAAGAGAAAACCAAATTGCAACAGTTGAGGATGTTGCAGTTAAAACAAAGTATGCAATGATGTATGGGGATCTAGTGTTTGATGAGAAACCTGATGAAGACCAAGAGTCTCTTGAGAGAGAGATCATAGAGATAAATAATTTGTTCAATGCAACAACATAGATAGTAGCATTCAATAGTGAGGAAGAAGATGTGATAGAAAAAATCATCGAGGTAAAATATGATTTTTATGAGTTTTATAATGTTGAATTTGTAAAGGATTTGCATTATGAGATGAGAAAAGAGTTAGAAAAGAAAAAGGATTGTGAGGATCCAGAGTGGTATATAGATGTATACTTGCATGTAAAGGCTATGGAGGAAGCTACAAGAGAGATTTGGTGGAAGTGGTCGGTTTGTAGTGGGTCAAAACCCACAAAAGAGAAGAGGAGTAGATATATTATTTAGAGGAGGATGGTACATAGTGGATACAAGTCCATGAGAGGGGAGACAAATGGAGTGCAAAGTTTTCAGAGAAGGAAGTTTCTTGTTCCAACTAAGTGTTGGAAGAGGAGAAAGAAGAATAAATCAGAGGTACCAGTTTCAATGATGGGTTTTGCTAAGGATTTCTTGCAATTTGAAAGGGTGATACTACCACTCAACTCCATTCTGTGAATCCATATTCACAAAATTTTTCCTACCTCGGGTGTCTGATGCAGGAGCATCCAGGGTGTAAGGAAATCTTGCATCACAAAAAGAAAATGTTATTTTATTTTGGTTTATTTTTAATAAAGGCTTAGGGATTAGGAGAATAATATTTTAATTTGAAACAATGCAAATTCCCTTGGTGTGAAATTGTAAATGTAAATTAGATGGGAAATAAGTCTTGGTAAAATAGTGAAAGCATCTTGGTGGGGAATATGCCTTTTGGGTGTCCACTTTTGGAGAAGGTAAAAAATTCTTGTTTGCATGTACATGTAAAACTAAAATAACCATTTTATAAAATTCAGAAAAATGATGGAGCAGTGATAGGAAAAAGTGACGGTTTTTTTTTCGTGGTTTTGGAAAACCATAGTAGTTTTCCTCAGTCACAAATCTATATATTCAATACTTGTCATTTGGGATGGTGGTTTTGGGAGTTTTGTATGTGAGATGGGGAGATGCTGTTGGATTGAAGAGAGGATTCAAAGACTCCATTGTTGCAGATTTCTATTTGCATCTAGAAGCCCATGGTTTAGGGAGCTAGTGAGCTCCATATTTGGAGAGATAGTGAGCTAGTGAAGTTTGTGTGAAGGGAGCTTGAGAGCTTCAGCTAAAAGAAGGTTGGAAGAGACCAAGAAGAATTTTATTTTTCAAGTTTGAAGGTGTGCTACAATAGCAAGAATATTCATTATTTTATGGTTTGTGTGTAGCAGTGATTTCTAATGATGAATGCAAGTTGAAGGAGCTAGAATCTTGAGAAAGAAGTTGGATCGAAGGAGATCAATTTGGGATTGATCCTTGCTATTTTGTATCAGTCATATTTCATATTTTTAATGATTTTCATTAGCTCATATGGCTGCACAACCATTTAGTTTTATTTATGTTATTCTTGAATTTCTTAGAGATTTTGAATGAACAAAGAAGAAAACTTATTGCAGATTTTTGTTGTTGTTGCAAAAAATTGTTGAGTACATCTTTTGTTGTTGAGAGTTTATGTTAGAGGGTTGGTTTCCCTTGTCATCAGTGAGCATTTTTCAATTGTATTTTTTTGGACTCAAAAATACTGACAAAATTAATGTATCAAAGAAGAACAATGAATTAGTGTACACATCATTTCTAAAGAAATATAGAGAGAAAAAAAGGTTGCAAACTCAAATAGAAAATTTACAGGCATACCTAGAAAATGAGATAGCAAAGAGGAAAGCAACAGATAACAAGATCAATGAATTAGAAAAAAGAAAAAAAAATCTGCCTCTACATCAACAAGCAAAGAGGATAAACAAAATGAGAGAGAAGTGAATGAACTGAAGCAAAGGATAGATGAGAGCAATAAGAAATATGATGAGGAAAAATCCACTTTAGAAAAATTAAGAGAAAGCATTACGAATGGAAATGCACAATGGGAACAAAAAATTGGAGAAAGAGAGAAAACATAATGAAAGATTTGAGGCAGAGCTGATGGAAGCAAAAAATGAAATTAACTCTTGTCAAAATAAGTTATCTGCATTTTGTAGAGAAACAATGAGGCATATGAAACAAAAGATATGGGATGAAATAATGTAGAGGATTGATCATTTGTGTGACATTTTTCAATTGATTGATGCTATCAGACTACATTATAAGAAGATCAACAAATATTTAGTGGACAACAAAAATGTGCTGGCATTAGAGAAATTTGCAAATCAAGTTCAACAAGCAGTCTACAAAGCCAGTGACAATGATTTGAAATCAAAAGGGATTAATAATTGGCTTGCTACCTCAATGATATTGTCATCTATCATTGAAAAGTGTTTGAGAATGTGTGAAACAAAGGAATATTTGTATTTGGCTATAGACATGATGAAGAAGGTGGATGAAAAGGTAAGGAACTTCAAAAAGCTTGGTTTGCCAGAGGCTTTTGACACAAATGAGTGAATCATTGGAAAGGATGATTTCAGAAAGAAGATGGAGGGTGCAAGGAAGATTGATTTGGATTAGTTTCCTTAGAACCTAGATGTGGTGAACTATTTGGATTCCATCAAACCACTGATAACCTTGAATGCGAACTTGACTGAAGAATTGAAGACAAGTTCCAATTTCAATCATGAAATGTTAACAAATCTTCAAGTCAAGCAACATTAGTTAGAACAAATGAAAATTCCAACACCTGAACATTGGATGTTGGTAGAAAAGGTGATACAATGATTTGATATTTGGTAAAATGAGTTTCCAAGTTCCAACTCAGCTCTGTGTAGAGTTGTCATTAAGCAATATTTTGCATTGCCAATGCCTCTTTGTATTCCTTCATGTCAAAATCAATAAAAAAACTCAAATTCAGTAACGTGTTGATGTTCAATTGTCTATATTATTATTTATTTATTTTATCATTTGAAGAAAAAATCTGGTTTCAACTACTAGACACACATTAAACGATTGCTGATGTTCATTGTTGTATATGCTACTATTGTTAATATCTTATTAAATTATTAAGCATTGAGTTGAGTGATGAATCACTGGCTGAACCCTCAAAATGTCTTGTTCCACTGATCTAATATGCCTTACTTTGGTGGCTTTTGGTCTGAATTACAAAGATAGGGTTTAGGGTTTTATGTTAGGGGTGGGTTTATACTTAGTATATTTTTCCCTTGTCTAAACCCTTGTCTTTTGGTCTAATCCTCTGTTGACCTATTATGGCCAGTTCCAATTCATCTCCGTTATATCTTATGCCTTTGGGTTCATTCTGTTACCAACCCCTTGTGGTTAGAGTTCCCCATTTACCCATCACACATATTTCCTTCATTACTTTGGTGAGTTTGGTCTGAGGATTCAATTATTTTATAAGGTTGATAACTCGGCCTTGTTTGGACTTTACATCTTTTCATTCCTTTGTGTAAAATGTTCTTAAGTTTTTAAGCCCTGGTCCTACATTCTTCCTAGGAAGTCCCTCTTTTAAAAAAACTTTATGCACATGCATATTTCTGCCACTTAAGTTCTTGTATCGCTCATCGCCAAAATCCTTCAACCCATTGGATTCATTACCATGATGAGCGATGAGACTTTATTTTCTCTTGTATTGTGCATCGTAGAAGGTGTTTGGTCTCCATGTCTCATTTTCACGATGAGCGATATGCTTATTTCCTTTCATATCACTTATCACTAAAGATCTTTCGTTCTTTGGTTCCACTTCAGCGAAGCGTGATGAACATGAGTTTCTCCTTTATATAGCGCCATCGTAGAAAAGTTTCGTTGTTTCTTTCGATTACTGTGATGAGTGATATGAAGGTAAGGAACAATGGGAAGTGATCTTTCCATGTGTCTGCATCTGGTGCCATCGCTTGTTTCACCCATCGCCGAAAGCATTCTCATTTCCAAATCAACTACGGCGATAAGCGATGGACTAAGGCTATATCTTTGTATCGATGGGTTTCTCTCTTCACTGAAGTGAGAGTGTATCTTTGCAACACTTCAGCGACAAGCGATGGAGAATATAATGAGGAATATTCCTTTCATCAGAGGTGTTGTCGCTCATCGCCGAAGTATGAACTTAACTTCAAAGCATTACTACGATGAGTGATGGGGTTCTAAAGGGTTAATGAACATGTGGGTGGCTACGTGGCAACTCCCTGGGGTATCGTCATTGTTTTAAAACATACTTGGGAAAGCATAAAGTGATGCTTGAGGAGAACCGTACATCATATTTTTAATCAAAGAAGATCTATGGTTGTAGTTTAAACTTGAACAACAACTTGTCAGTTCGCTCATGCGAGCTATCTATTAGACATTAATGGAGAAGATGCTCCAATTATGAGTCATAAAGAGGGTTGTTGATCACTTTTATTCCATAATTTAAATCCTTGAGAGCTAAAGAACTGGTTAAGTGAAGAGAAGAAGAATGTGGAGCTCCAAGCAAATCAAATTTCAAAGAACAAGCTGCTAATTTTCTCGGGTAAGTTGAATTCTGCACCTTTGTGAGTAATTTGTAGTACTGGGTAATTGAGAAAGTGAGTAGATAGCTAGGGTTTTTTATTTAATGTTATTTCTCTCTAGTTAGTAAGGGAATTACAACCGTTATATGTAAGGTTTGGGGGTAAAGGAGTGAATTTTGTTTGAAATTGAGTCTAAACCCTGTGAATTCAAAGAATAGAATTGTAATCCATAGATATCTTGGAAACCTAGTTTTATTGAGCTGTAACAATGATTGAGCTCGATGAATCCTTCGACAAACCATAGAGAAAACCTACCTAGAAAAGGGTTAAAATGCCTAAGCCTCAAGATGATATGCCTAAGCCTGACATAGTCTAAAAAACCTGCAAAGGAGAGAGTTGTTAAAAGGCCTAAGCCTCAAGACGATAAGCCTAAGCCTGACACACGACCTGAAAAACCTACAAATAAGAGAGTTGTTAAGAAAGATTACCCTCGTTTCATGGAAGAGGCCCCTAAGGACCTAACTACAGAGGTTAAGCCAGTTGGAAAGAGAAAGACTAGTGAGGGCGCATTGATAGCTCATTTTTCAGGATTTGGCTACTGGGATTGGTCATGTGGTTCTACCACAGGGTGGTTGGGATGTGTTTATATGTGATTTCAAGAGGAGGTTTTCCAGTCATCCCACCTGTCAGTTATGAACTTGTGACATTGGAAAATTGGTGTGCCCCAATGTGTTTGTGGAGGTGGACTTGATGCTTGAATTGGATAGGTGCTATGATCCAACTGACAAGACAATCAAAAGGTTTCCAGATTTTCTTCCTATGTTAGAAATTTCAAGGAGTCAAATAATGGAAGTTTTTAACTTGAATCCATTTGCTTCTAAATCCATTAATTTTCATAAACTATATAATGAATATGAGAAAAAAAGGTTTGCATATAGAAAGAATGTTTTGCCAAGGCACAAGAGACATGATCTGAAGAAGAATGGTGTACCTTTTAGTCCTATGGAGTTAGAACCATTTGATTGTGATGATTTTGAAGACTATTTCAAAATTACAAACTATGCATTGTGTCAGGTCCTGCACAAGAATTTTGACATAAAAATGGAAGTTGCTTTGATGGTTTTAGCAATTGATATTTAGAGTAAGTATCAAAACAGGGTTTCAGATTATGCTTCCTATATTGCTGAACACTTGCATGAGGATTTGATTAAGTTGAAAGATGCAACCCCTCCATTGTCATGCAAACACTATTCTTTATTGATGCATATGCTACTATGGAAAGGGAGAATGGTGTTTAGAGAATTCATGAAATTGAGATAAAGGGATAACATGGATAATGAGTTTCCTGTGCAATGGTGGACCCATATTGATGAGAAAAAAATGTCTCATATATTAGCTAAATAAAATCATGTATTTTGCTTAATTATGAAGTTTATCAAGACCGAGCATGATGAGGAAAGTGAGGGATTTTCAGCTAGAGAAGTCAAGATTTCATCATATCTTGAAAATTACGATATGTTTGTTCTTGAATTTTTTTGACAGAAATTAGTAAACAGTTAGATGAAAAAACACATTAAATTTCAAGAGTACCCAGTTTGTGGTTTGAGAGAAAAATTCACTAGTCTATGCACCAAAATTTGTTCATTCATTTGCTTCCATGCTCCGAAACTTGTTCATGCATTTCGTCGCATCTTTTGGCGATGCTCCAGAACTAAGTATGATCTAAGTGAAGGATAAGTATGATAGAATTTATGAAGAGGTTGAGAAATTTGAGCTTCTTTTGAGCAAGTTGAGAGAATATAGGGGTAGTTGCAAATATCTAGGGAGCTGTTCGACCCAGTTTATGGGTAGTTGAGAGAATATAGGAGCAGATTTAATAGTTTTAATGATAGAAGAGGTTAAGGGAAGGTTTCTTCAGCACTCTAACAACCTTTTGGAACAGTTTAAAGGGCTGAAAAGCAAGGATTATTGTTTGGGATGACCAAAGGAGATTGAATCAGCAAAATGGAGTAAAGACTTATCCTTTTCTCCTCAACACATGTTCCTATCTTCTAGCAAGCTGCATAGCTATAAGACTAATCTTTCAGACCTTTTTTGTTTGGAGAAGAGTTTCATGAAATAATATAGTTCAGTATTTTAGCAGCAGTAGTTGTTTGTATTTTCATTTCTTGGTAGTCATTTCATTTCCAGTTATTTACATTTCTAGTATTTCCCTTTACAAGTTTCTTAGGATAGATTTGATTCCAACATTTCATTTACAAGCTCTTAAATTAGATTTGATTCCAACAATTTCTTTCATGCATTGCTTTTCAATTCTGTTTGTTAAAAAATAATGTAATGCAAATGATTTCTTCTCCCTCTTGCATATCACCATGGAAACCGCCTTGGATTGACATTTACAATTAAATGATGAGGACTACAGCGACCCTCATCACATATCTGGGATGTGCACTGTCCTCAATTGATTATGCTATGTTTTGCAATGTTTTCAATTTTTTGCTGCTAGAGCAGTTGGGCCTAAAGCCCGTTTATAGAATCTCAAAAGGCGTGAAAAAAATATTGAGGCCTTTGGAGTATGAGGAGGGCACTGCACAAAAATTCAATTGGGGGGATTGGCACCTCCAATCCGACTATACTGCAATTAGGATTTATGGATCCTCGGTGCCACCTCACAAGATGCCAATATATATGTTAGATCGACAAGCCTTCATGGAGATAATGTGGCAACTTGATGCCATGGATAAGGCACATTTTAGAAAATCAAGGAAGGTATCCCTAGTAAACCCTTATTGTGGTTTTGCCTATTTTACTTGCACTTCAAAGGAAGGCATTGAGAGGTTTGGATTTGTATTAAACAATCTTAGAATGAAACAAGATATTATAAGGTTTTGTGATCTTGAAGGGGTTATTACTGCTGAGAGAAGAGCCAAAGGATTATTAGGGAGACATCATCAATTCCTCTATCAAGAGGATGTGATCAAAAGCCTATCTTCTAATGAGGAAGTTGCAAAAAGAAAAAGTGCATGGAAGAAAATTTGTGCAATTGAGGAGAAGATGTTTAAAGAAAATCCTTTCTATGTTAATCCTTACTCTGAGGTACACAACAAATTTGTGCAAGAAAAATTGATGCTTGGAGATTTTGAAGAAAAAAAATTCTTTGAAAAGGTTAAGCAAGCTAAAATAAGGGCCATGGTGGCCACAAAAAATCATGAAGCACAAATAAAGAGCCAACCAGCTCAATCTTCAGCTCAATGCATTGAAGTGCAAGCTAAGGAGACATGCAAACATCCTGCAGTCACCCCATTGGCGACTTATTTTGAAACAAAGAAAGGAGGTGAAGGATATGCACGTGAGGTATCTACAAAATACATCCCAATGGAGGAGGAAGTGAATTAGATATTCCCATCTCCTGTTAAAGAAGATGCTTTGAATATTGATGTTCCTCTTAGCAGAATTGTAAAATGGGAGTATAATGAAGCCGAGGATGACAATGTTAGGATAAAGGATTGTGACGATTTCATGGGTGATGATGCTTTTGTTCAAACAAAAGAATTTAGAGATTTTGTTATCCATTTGAAAGCATCTGATATAAAAAAGAGAATAGAAGAGGAAAAAGGAAAGGTTGACCCTTCTTTGCAAGATGAAGCTGAGAAGGAGGAGGAAGCAAAAATAATGCAGGAAATTGCTGTTGTGTCACCACAGGGTGCAAGATCCCTAGTCAAAGGAAGTGGGATTCTACTATTCCTGGATGGGAACTGTCATCAACCATTGCATTAGATGCAATCAGGAAAGATCCAGATGCTTCCATCTTTGAGGAGATTTTTGATAACAAAGTTTTTGGCTCAGACTTTAGTCTTAAGTTACATACACTTGCTATTTGGTCTATGGCACCAAATATTGAGAAGCTTGAAGTGATAAAGTATATGGAGAAATAGATTGGAGTTGTGGTTGTTAAAAGGGCTACAAAAATGATAGCTACTACAACTGCACAATTGATAATGCATGCTGCCATGTTGAGTGTAGACACAACCTAGATCACATAAGCTAATTATAAAAAAAATGTTGGATAAGTACAATAAATTGATGGATGAGCACAACAAGGTACTTTCCATTGCTGCTATTAGATCTAGGGGTTTTCCCTCTCCAACAAGTTCTGCTTCAGATTTGTTAGCACAAGATAGAGAAACCATGTCACTGAGAATTTAGAGCTTGAAGCAGGAAGTGCAAGCAGAGAAAGGAAACAAAAAGAAAGAAAAAATGGAGATATTTAAAGTGGCTAATGATATTTTTGATGATGTGTTAAAACATAGAGTAACAAAATTGATAAATAAATATGATAATGTGTGGGATGCCTACAAAAATATTCATGAGGAAAATGTGAAATACTTGCAGGTTCAGAAAGCGTTCCAAACTGAGTGGAATAAGTGGAGTGCTAAGGCGGGAACATTGAAAGAAATGATGCCTCAAATGAAGGAAGACCCTAAAGCTCCCACCAACATTCCTAATTTATTGAAGGCCATTGATTTAGTAAATGAAATCACAACTTTTCATGGAAAGCTGGGAATGCAACCCCATAATAAATTGAGAATGTTCAGAGAAATGGAAGGGTTTACTATGCCCAAGATATTGAATGATAAGGGTGAATTAAAGGAGTTTGCTAAATGGGAGCAAGAGTTGGGAGAATTGCTTCCTTGTTCTAAGATCATGCTGAGTGTTGATTATTCTATGTTGAATCCTAACATAGATAATATGAAAAAAATAGAGATGAGGATGGACACATTTTCCAAAGAGGCCAGGGTGTTAATTGATGCAAGGTACAACCAACATAACACAAAAATATAGAAGTTTCTGGATATGCAATGTCCAGCCGAGGAGGATTACAACACATGGCTTGAAAAATTTATAGATTAAGCCTATGTTGAAGTATTGTAAAACATTGTATTCTCTCAGTAATGAAAATTGATGATAAGCAATAAAAATTGATGCATTCTGAGTAAGCCACATCTACAAAGAAGGGAACGAGGTGGCAAAAAGGTTGGAAAAAGTGGCGGCAGAGAGTACCTAGGTGATTGATGACACATTGGTGATGGGCATTGAAATTGAGAATGCACTTAAGGTGGAGATTGGTGAAATGATGACTGCTGCATTTCACATTAAATTCTAGGATCGCTCGAATGGGGAAGATCAAGGTAGGATATCAAAAAGATATGAGCATTGAATTTGCGGGACATGAAGGCCTTTAATACTTGGTATGATCTCCATATGGCTGCACAGGGTTTTGCTTAAAATAGGGGTGAAAAAGATCATTTTTCCAGTTTTTTTTGTTCTCTCGAAACTCTCTTAAGGGGTGATGGAGACTCCACTCTTTCTGAATTCCACGAAGCAACATAACGCATTCCATGGTGAAGTCACTAAGAAGTGATTGAAGGGGATAATGGTGTCCAAGCACCCACTGGTGCTCTAGGTGGTGAAGGGGATTCTAGGTCCACAATTTCTATAGGAAACTCACAAGCTTAGGGTGAATTTAGAAATCACCACCATGTTTTTGGTGATGCTCATGTACATGGGTGTGTCAAAATCTCGGGGGAAGAAGTTATTCCAAATGATATTCAACATTCAATTTTGGAAAATATTGATATGGCATTGGACAGACGACAACTTCATGAACCCTCTATCGCTACACTACTACAAGGCCCGTGGGAATGAATGGTCAGTACCAAAATTCCCTTTGGTATGCTCACTGAACCAAACAACGCTAAAAAATTACTGGGGTGAGATAGATAGGTGCATTGACTTCCTCCTGCGTGCAATAAGTATTCTCAAAGACTGGCTGAAGGGATGGGTGAAGGCGTTTGTGGTGGAAGAGGCTCTTGACGGGGAGAGGTGTCCCTCAGATGACGAGGACTGGGAGTTGGGAATTGGAGAAGAATGGGTTGCGAATGATAGCAAGAGTTGGGAGGAGTGAGCGAACCATCCTGCTCACAATGCTTGTGGTGGTGATTGCCTGGTTATCCAGAATGCAACCAAATCCAAGTAGATTGACGAGGCTAGATACAACAATTCCTAGTCCTGTGCAATGGTGTGGTGTGTGTGTGTGTTTTCAATGATCAAATGAATCGCCAACTTGTTTTGTGGTGGGCCTGTGAGTAGTTCGCATTAGTGTCAAAGGTCAATCCTTTCTATGTATGGGTCTAATTTTTTTGTAGATGTGGGCTTCTTGCTGAATTTTGATGGGATGCGTCCCTGACGTCTGGCTCAAGGGTTTGATATTGTCTGAGAATTGTAAAAACATTTTTTGATTAATACAGGGTGTTGCCCCATATAGCATCTATTTAACTATAAAAAAAATAAATTTGATGATAAGTGTGGTAATGTCAATTGGGAAATACAATTTTGGGTCTTAAGTCTGCAAATATGGTGAGTAACAGATGAGAGAAATACAATGCATAGCCTGGAAACAATACAGATTAGGCTTTTTCTAAAGTATGGATCAAATATTGTTTTCTCCCCAGTTTAAATTTGGTGACAAGGATACAGACGTGGACGATCTTTTTTCTCTTATGCTTTTCTACACTTTATGCTTTTCTCTCTTTTATGTTTGGTGTATGTGGATACAATTTTGGAGCACGTGGATATTGCTACATCATCTTGAAGATGCCTTTTGGAAGGCAAAATATGATCTCCATTGACAAATGAAAATGGTTTTTGTCTCATGTAACATTTTCCTCCATTTAGAAATGCAAATATAACTGAAAAGGGAATGCATTTTGTATCAGTCCAATTGTGAAGGAACGTGTACTTTCTGGTCTGAAGCTTGTTTTGCTGCTTCATTTCTATAAGAAGGAATTCAAGGCGAGAAGTACTGGTTCGTTGTTTTGTATTGATCACATAGAATTTTGTATAGGGAATACATAGAACATTTTAGAGTTTTATCTTAGGTTTTGAGTCAATTAGTTTGCATATGTAAATTTGATAACAATACTAGCAATTGAATACAAAATGGTTCAAATTCAAAACCATTTCTCTCCTATGTACTTGTTTCATGAATTATGAATAATATGATCAAGGATATCTTATTTATCAAAGATTGTGTGAATGACAATGCAATAGAAATATATAAGTAGTGTGATAAGTGTTCTTTAAAAATGATGCAGAATCACATATCAAATTCAATACCATGGAATACAATATAAAATATCACAAGTTCATGGAATACAATATAAAATATCATCAACTACAATTTGGAATATGATTCATGAAGTGCAATATAAAATAAAATATCATGAAGTGCAATGATTCACAATTTCATGGAATACAATATAAAATATCATCAACTACAGTTTGTAACAATGGAAACTGATTCATGAAGTGTAGTATAAATACCTAAAAGCTGCTAATTCACTTCCATTCCCCAAATGGAGTCAGGGTCCTCAAACTGACGTTCAACTTGAGATAAAGTAAAGGAGTCGTCTTGATTCTGACTCTGCTCTTCATTTTCTTTGGCCCACATCTTAAATTCAACATTCATTATGTCACTGCCATTTGTCCCACTACCACTGCCAGTGCCACTAATGCCACCAGTACCAACGTTTGGAATTGGAGTGTTGCACAACCCTGTCCCTCTTCTTTCACATGTGGACTTCTAGATTGTGAGTGCCCTTTCAAAATGATTTTTTTTGACATTATACATAGTTCCTTTCATCCTCAAGAAAATTTACAAATTCTTGTCTAGTTTGTTTCTTAACTTTGATTTCAAAAATTCTAATGAACTAAAAAATCTCATCCTCCACCAACCCCAATATCATTGTTTGACATAAATCAACAAGTTTGAAAAATTATGATATTGTACCATGCAATATTTCACTCTGACCTAAGTTTGTCCAAACCTTTGTTATTGATCCCGGTTCAAAGGCCTTCTCCATGCCCATGAAATCATATTGGTCCCTCATAGTTATTGAAAAATTATTACATTGTTGTCTAAGCTTATCTTTATTTAAAATTCCTTCTATTGTCTGCTCATTGTATGTTACACTTTTCAAAAATTGTTTGATCAAGATATTTACTTTATCATGAAAATATTTTGGGCTATCTCAGTTTACCAAAAAATGAGGATGCATAATACCCATGGCTTCAAGTATTTCATGTCGAGGGAATCTTTCACGAATCTCTAAGGAAAGAGATTTTGCAATGTCGTTAAAATCTTCCTCTTTAACAGGTACTTCTCTGCTAGAGTGCCTGACTATCTTACAATGGTACATTGGTATCTCATATCTGTGTACACAGATACATAAGTGCCTACTTGTATTAAATTGCAAATAATTATTAGGATTATTCAAAATAGTAATTTTTTCCACATGAAATAATTTAGGATTTCTTGTGTTAGATCTAGATATAGATGATTGAGGGCCAAGCATGTATGTTTACGTAGTTTGGCATATTCATAAATATACATAGTTCTGTCTTGGGATTTCTTCACAAGATTTTTCATTTCATCCAGCATGGGGAGAAGACTAGCTAAAGTCAAGAGTGTCTCTATATCGCTTAACCTATATAAGAGGTTAGGAGCTTTGTCTACTGTGCTGCAATGCTCGTACATTATTCCAATCAAGAATTGATATTTTGAAAGAACTCGTTGCGCTGGTCCATGCAGGGAGATCCATCTAGTATCAAAATCCTTGAGAAGCTTGTTTCTTGTTGTTATTTCCTTAGCAAAATTTTGAAATTCTGTGGAACATTTGGGACTTTAGTAGAAGTATGTGTAGAGCTCACGGACTAGATTTTCAACTTTTGATATTGTAGGAAACTTGCTTACAATTTTGAATGCTAAATTCATTCTATGGGCCATACAGTGAATGCCAAGCATGTATGGTGCACAAATAGTTTGTAACTTTGTGCAAACACCACTCCTTTGACCTTGCATCACTGCAACTCCATCATCTCCTACACACACCAACTTTTTGGCAATTGTCAACTCATTCGTACCTGCAATTTCATTCAAATATTTCTTGACTAGTTCAAATAGATTTTGTGATATTGAACTATCCTTCATTTTATGAACATAAAGAAGATGAGCTTGGTGGAAATTTTCTTTTACAGTATACAAATGCATACAGACCCAAGAAGTATTGTCTACTGTAGTAACTTCATCTAAAGATAATGCAATGAATTTTGACTCTTTTACTTTCTCCTTTAAATCTTGATTTTCCACTGCAGCAAGACTGTTTGTCAATTCCCATCTAGCATTTACTGACCAATGTGAGAGAATAAAGTGAGGAACACCCAAAAAAGATAATAAATTACAATATTCTGGGTAGTCTGTCATAGGACACCCTTTGGAAAAAATATGAAAAACAACACTCATTTGAACAATTTTTGACAGCTTTGCTCCTTCCATTGCTTTTTCAAATTGAGCCTCAAGTGTACCTGACATGCAACAAGCTTTGACATTATTTTCTTATGCTCTTCATATTCCACAAAATACTTAACATGAAGACATTATTCCTTTGATTTCCATCGTACGACTGATTGTTCCTTTCCGTCTATGATTTGTTTTTCACAAACTTTACTGATGTTCTTTTCTATAGTGTCAAGCTTTAGTTGCAACTTGTTGTCTCTTTTACATTTCCAACTACAAATTATACACATGCATTCTATTGCAGTTTCAACATCATTTGCTTTCCCCACTGGTACAATGAATGGGTACTTTGACAACCAACCAAGTTAAAAATTCCTGTCATTTCTCACTCATAGCCCATTTTTGATTTTCCTTTTCTTTTCTTGCTACCAACATCATCCTGATCCAAGTCAATTATCTCATTTTGGCTAACCAGGGTATCCCTTGGAACATCTTCTACGGTATTTCCATCCTCATTTGATACATTTAACTCAATGATAATATCACCTTGACCTTTCGGTGGCGATGATGTATTGTGAATGCCTTCATCATTAATATTTGGTGGAAGAGTTGATGATGTAGCTCCAACTTGATCTGATGGATCAAAAGCATTGCCAATTCCAAAGTAAGACTATATGGTACCTCTACGTTTTGGGTGTTTTGATGGCCTCTTAGTCCCTTCACCACCCTAAGGAGTCTTACCATTTTTGCTCGACATATTTATCTCTCACTTCAAGTAAAATTTGGAGAAAAATGTCTTGTTTAAGAAGGACAAAGAATATAGATTACATTCCCTACTCAATATCATCTTTAAGATTGAAGCAAGAATGAAAAAGAGATAAAGTAATCTTATAACACTATGAAGAAATGATCACTCACCTTTAAGTTTACATTTTCAGCTTTCGCTGACTTTCGAATTGAGAACTGAACAAAATGTGTAAGAATAAATGATAGTTTCGATTGTATTTATATCAATCCATATTTGGCGAATTTCGTGGGATTTTTAAATGGTATATTAAAAATTTGGTGAATCTCGCATGCTTATACAATGATACATTGTAATTTTCAAGGCGATTATGGCCTTATGATTAGCATGAAGGTGTCACGACAATTGGCGGAATATGTCCTCAAATGTAATTATTTTTTAATGTTATTGGCGAAATAGGTCCTCATAAGCAACTATTTATAAATTTTAATTGGCGAAATGGGTCTTCACAAGCAACTATTTGTAAATTTTAATTGGTGAAATGGGTCCTGATACAATGTTGTTTTAATAGTATTGGTGAATATGTAGGTGTTTTATTACATGTTTATGGGATTCCAGGCAAAAATATTAATTGATCCATTTGAAATGCGTAGTTTGTTATGGCAAATTTGTTGCTTAAATATGCCTCATAAAAAAAACCGTTGGCGAATGGAATTGCATTGGATCAATAATTCGTAAAATCCAAGTGATTTGGACACCCTATTGGGTGTAATTAATTCGCCAATTTCGACTTGGCTGATTTCTAAATTTTTTGAATTGGCGAAGATTTGCCACTAAAGTTTTTAGGATAAGGATGCAAGACCATGATATTAATCTCAACCATCATTCTCAATTTTTATTTTTAAAATGATTTAACAATTTAAAAATAGATTTTTTATATTAAAAAAAGAAAAGAAAAGAAGTTGATAAGATTGAAATGAAAAATGGAATTATATTTTATTAATATTTTAATTCTAATAACTTTCTTAAAAAAAAATGATTTAGCAATTTAAAAGTAGGATTTTTTGTTTTAAAAACAAAGAAAAGAAAAGAAGATAAAATTGAAATAAAAATAGAATTATATTTTATTAACATTTCAATTCTAATAAATTTAAAATTAGTTTTATTTTTTCATTTAATTATTTATTAACTTAATAAGTTTATTATTTATTGATATTTTTAAATTAATATTTTTACACCTAAGAGGTTCTCTATATGAAGTGAATGACTTGATTTTGAAAATCAATGGTTGAAAATTGTAAAGAAGGATGCAAGACCATTGAAATGATTTCAACCATCAGATTTTCTAAAATATTAAAAAATATAATAATAATTAAAGAAAAAATGACACATTCTTATCTAGTCTTAACTTTAAATTAAGAAAATATAGGATAAGAATTGTTTTTTCCTTTTAAACTTTTTAATCTTAGATTTTTTTAAAATATAATATACAATTAAAGAAAAAACAACCGCATTCTTATAGTCTGAGCTTTAAATTAAGAAAAGATAGGATAAGAATATTTCTTTTTAAAAAAAATTCAGACTTAGATTTTTAGATAAATAATAATAAGTTTTTAATAAATATATATTTTTGAAATAATAATAATAATAATAATAATAATAATAATAATAAAAAATCAATAAATTACAAATTGACTTTTTATCTTTTGAATATGATTCATTTTATTCTTCATTTTTTAAGTTTGGTATTACTTGTAATTTTAATATAAAAGTTTGAATTTTACTTTTAACAATTTTAATATAGTTTATTTTTATTTTTAATATTTTAAATTTGAAATACAGTTTTACTTTTTTAAAATTTAATTTATTTAATAATATTATATAATAGTTTTTTATTTAATTTTTTTAAGGAATGACTGCAAGAATCGGTCAGGTATCCGTCCTTCTATAAACTACAGCGTGCTAAGTAAAAAATTTTCACGTGACTGGTGGCGCTGGCATGACATGCCCTTCGGTACCATGGGGATGATGGGGAGAATAGACCTCATGACCTGCCTGAAACATGATGCTTTAGCCAATGGAGCCAGGCCCACCGATAGTTTTTTATTTGTTAATATTGAGTTTATGTTAATATTTTTTTTTCTATGTAAGAGTGGATTTTTATTAATATTCAAAGCTCTCATCCCCAATAGCCCAAAAATGGAGCCAATTAACAAAATGGGAACAACCTAGTCTACCCTACACTACCAAAATAGTTTACATAGCTTCACAAATCCGAAGGTAAAAACAAAAAGATATGCCAAAATTCCAACACTTTAACTTATTCAACACCATTCTCCTGTAGATAGATTATAAAGTCACCAACCCATGCAAAATATTGAACTAGTTCCATATGCAACCATTTCTTCTAGAACCTCACCCCTCTATTGCCAATGTTTGATGAAGCAATAGGTCGACACCTTTGACATCCAGTAAGAAAGGGTATAGCTTGACCATCACACCCAATACATTTAGCAGGCCGAGGTCCCTTGGCCTTGGGATTCCAACACCCAATTGAGTAGAACCCACTACCTCCTCGAGGCCTCCCAGTAGCTCTGGCTTCACCAAATTTCTTGTTATTTGTAACACCACATTCTTTATCAGTTTGAGATCCAAAAATGCTACAAAAAATTGAGAGGAAATGTTTGTGTCCACCCTGTATCTTTTCTCTGTCGCTAAGAACTCACACCCCAACACCAACTTCAATACTCCAAGCGACAATAAATATTTCTCAAGGAGGATCATCCTTAGCCTGAGTTCTGAGAATTCACCCTGAAAAACCATTTATCGACTAGAGTTGACCAACCTTATAGCGGCCTCCATTACTTTGTATGCAAAATACCCCATACATATTGAATGCTTGGCCTTTGAATTCATCCTTTAAAGAATGATTCGCTCGTGTCGAAGCTTGCTAATTAAAATCTAGCCAAGATTACAATCTATTTGTGCAACACTTCTAGACTATGAAATCATCCCTCAGTCTTCTCGCATGGATGGGATCTTGACATAGTAAATGCATCATCATAACTCCCAAAGCTAGCCCACATGTTAGGACACTTAAGATAGCTAGAGTGATAAGACACCCTAATTAATAAATTTCGCATGTCAAATCAATTTGAGTCAAGGAGTTGCAATGATATTTCACCATTAATTTTAGGTCGTAGGATGGAGAACTACCAAGAATGGTTGGCCCAAAGAAATGTGCTAGGAAAGTGCCGCTAAAAGGTGACACATGAGCCGCATTGAACTTCCACTTGTCACCTCATCAACGCACCATCCCTCAACAAAATTTAAGCATGATACTAGAGAAAGTGAGCAGATGCCATATGTTCCTTTCTATCCATTACTACACATCATGACAAGGGCTCAGGTATGAATCAAAGGAAAGTTCCTGGGAGCTACATGCATATAACCCAATGTGGGCTCTGCCACATTTCATCCCAACACACCACTCCACAACTAAAACAAAAGCCTATCACAAGAATGAGCGAATGAGAACCATGTGTACTAGGAACTAATCATAAGAATTTGAGTGATTATGCACCAACTAGTAGTGAAAAATCTTGGTTCATGCCCGAATTGCACCAACCAACCATTGAAGCACAAGGCACCCCACCAACTACTGAGGCAACACCCCCATGCAACCAACTCCAATAGGCTCCCTACCACAGGTATTTACCACAAGAAACCACGTGCGACAATCTTTAAGTTCTATGAGAAGAGGGATAAGATTATTTCTTTAGGACCCCATTCACACCAAGATTTTCTAATTTATTGACTTCAAAATTGGATTCTCTGTAAGTGTGTTTAATCACATAGCGCTCAGACTTCCCCAATAGTTCAAGAGCTCTCTTCACTAGTCCTTTCACATTCCAATTTGAAATATTGCCCGTCTTGAGAATGCTTATCATGAAAGATGAATCACCTTCCACTTTGATGCTTTTGAGTTTGAGTTCTTGACAGAACTGAAGCCTTTGTATCATCGTCTGTAGTTATGCTAAATTACTCATCCCATCTAGAAGAGGGGCCAGAAGTTCACCCACCATAGCCCCTTCCCAATTTCAAATTATGCAACTTGTACTCGACCTTCGTGGGTTCCCACTTGAAGCCCGAGTTTGACCCATGACTGAGTGGGAGGCCTCCAAACCATCTTTGCACAAAGTTCTTGTTGTCTCACTACTCCCTACCTATCAAATTTTGGGATCTTGAGACCAAACCACTCAAGTCTCTGTTTCATATCCCATTCTGTGAACTCCACTTTATGAGGATTTAGTCTTGAAACCTTGCTATTCACAACCTCAACTATGGCTACCTCCACCTTGTTTTGAAAGGATGATATTATCATTTCCTTGCCATGAAATTTTCTCTCTTTCCAAATCTCCCATATCATAATAGATGGGCTAATTATCCATATGCACGAATACATCACTTTCTTTTTTAATAAGGACCATGATTTGAAAAGGGATAAAATTTCATTCAGGAGGCCACCTACCCAACCCAGTTTCACACATAGCTACTTCCAACACCTTTGAGAAAAGGGGTATCTAAACAACAAGTGATTTTATTCTTCCTCACTTGATTTGCACATTACACACCACAATGGGTCGTGATAGCCCATTTTTCCAAACCTATCCGCAATCAAAATCCTTCCCTAGATTGCAATCCAAGAAAAGGCCCCAATTTTTTGAAGGCATCTATTGTCCCAGGATAAGTTCCATGGGAATGTGGTCCTCCCATCCAACTTCCCTAGTGTTGATGGTCAAAATAACAAAACAATGTTAAAATAGAATATTTCTACTCTATCTCTCTTGAAAAAGATAACTAATCTAAAACCACCTATCTTCCAAGGTCTCTATAGTTGGTTCTTAACTGTGCTATCATCATTCAATGGTTCATGCAACTATAATGTTCAAGGGGCCTTTGCTGGTAGAATGGTACAAACTGGATAGTGCAAAGTAATCTAACATGGGGGTTTCAAATAAAATAGAAAAATATCGGTCAGGGACTTAGAACAATGAGATGCAAACACAAAATTCTTAAAGTTTAGACATGTAATTCCTGTAATGAGTATTTCCTAATTAAATAAAACTATAGAATGAAACAATTCATGAAACAGATTCATACAATCACATCCATTCATAGTGCAGATTTAATACTTATAACACCATTCATCATCACTTTTTTTTAGAATCGATTTTCAATCATACAACATCACAAACTCATCACCAAAATGAACAGATAAATAAACAACAAGAAAAATCATCCACATATAACACAATATACAATTTTGAATTCAGATTCTTCTTATTGATTTTCACCAATTTTAAGAAACATTTATGCACATCAAGATTCACTGGCATACGAAAAACCATAGTTTATTGTCATCATCACTAAACTATTAAACTTTTGAAAACTTACCATTTACATTAAAAACTATAAAAATTGTTCAATTGTTTACATAAAGTTGTAAAAATAAGATGTAACTAGTCTTAGGTAGCCAATCTAACTTCAATCAACCGACCTTTACAATGAGGAGAAAAAATTCTCTTATAAAAAAATTAACACTAATAAATCTCCTATAAAAAATCATGATCCACAAATTTGGGGCCCAGATCCACAATTATAGGGGCACCCCAAGTTAAGTCTAAGTCCTTTCTATGCTGAAATTGTTGGAGTAAGGAAGTACGCCTTGTGCCAATTTGGTCAAAATTTGACTGGGAGTTACTGCTTTGTCTACTACTGATCACTGTGCCCAATCCATGGCTTGCCAAAATTTGTCTGGAGCTATCCATTTGTCAAAAACTGGTTTGGAGGTGTTGCTATCCATAGGGTGCTTGGAAAGTGTTGACATTGTTTTGACTTTATCCCCTTTCAAAAGAAAAATAGAATATTCTCCTTTACCTTTTACCCGTCTCTTTTGGGAACCCATGGAATTCATCATAGTTGTCGAAGAATTCATTCAACACCTTTTCATCAGGCCCGTCAATCCAATCTACCTTGAACTTTGCTTCCTTGAACTCTCTAACAACCACAACAATTGTTTCTCGCATTTGACTAATATCTTTTGTAGCCCATCAAGTTTCAAACCTTATATTCATTAGCCTATCCAAGAGAGTCCCTTCAAGTCCATCACCCTCTTTAAGCAGTTCTAATAGTTTACCCCAACTATCATTTATTTCTTGCGATGAAATCCATTTTCCATTGTGAGGCAAATCTTTAGTAGTAACTTGTGTAATAATATCCTCAAATATACTTGTATGTTGCCTTATGTCATATTGAGCTTTGAGGAGGATGGTCCTATGTTCAATAAGTAATTCAGATTTAAAGGTGGTGATTCTAATAGCCTTCTTAAGGTATTCAGGATCTTCATCACCTAAAATTCCCGACTGGATTAGTATATCCCTAAAAAAATTATCAATCATCTTCAAACCTTTTTAGTACTTCCTACACTTTTCTTCTTCTTCCCACCATTCTTTAGCTTTTTCTTCAATTTCACCGGGAAGAGTAAGAGCTTCTTTATATTTCTTGTATCCTTCCTTGAGAAGTTCTCCAATCTCCTTAAAATCATCAAACCAACTATCAAACCAAGTGGCCTTCCTTTTCATGGCACTCAACTCATCCACCTCCTTTCGACTCAACAACAAAAGAAATTTAGTGGATGTTGGTTGTTCAGTAGTAGAAGTGGAGAGTTCTTTCAAAAACCTTTTCATTTGTCGCACTTGAGCCTTAAACTCGTCTTTAGCTTTCTTATCTTTGATCATTCTAGACTTGGTAGTAGTAGCAATGATGTCGATGAGGTTTATTTGCTAATTTATGGTTTTCTTACCCATCTTGACAATACTTACTTGATAATCTGAAGCTTGTAGCTCCTTGTCATCCTTATCAGCTACCGAAGTAGCAATGTCGGTCACCAAGTCCCCATCATTAGTGAGCCTCGTGGAGTGAATGTCTCGGGGATTCTTCTTAGGCTTTAATTTTTCCACTTCTTTGATCATGTCATCTCATGTTACTGTCTAGGCCTGAACCTGTTGCCTTTTCTCCAAATTTAACTTAAGCCATGTAGGGGTAGCTGGCTGAGTTATTACCTATTGAGCACTAGGAGGCATTGATGAAAGAGGTGTAGAAGAAAATATTTCCACTGTTTTCTCAGAATAAATCTTATCTTGCTCTTCTTTTTCTTTCTTTGATCTCTCCTGTTCCATTTTCTCATTCTGATCTTTTAATTCTGCTATCTTTCTCAACTCTTCTTCTTTCTGCGCAACCTACTCTTCATCTCTCAATCTCTACTACTCCAACCCTATTGCATGAGCTTCCTGTTTAGCTACCTTGTCTTGTTCAACTTTTTCTTATGCTTTAGTAGCTTCTTTCTCCTGGGCTAGCTCTTCATCCTTCTTTTGATGTTCTTCTTCTTCACTAGCTAGCTCTTTGCCAACTTGGCTTTGAGCAGCTTCCAGTATTTCCTTTTATTCTTCCTTAGTCAAAACATCATTCATTGTAGCCTCATCCCAAAGGCTTCCCCCTTTGAACCCAATGTCTCCTCCAACTTCTTCTCTCTTAAGATATTCTTCCCATTCTACCTTTTCTTCACGAAGCGAAGTTTCTTTAGAGTCTAAGGACATAGGTGACTTGGTCACATCAATCACAGGGGCCCTCTCTTCTTGAAAAACTATTGTTTTTGTAGTCAATGGTGCAGTAAAAGGGGTATCCTCCATTTGCACATGCACAGTAGAAGGACCTTCTTCAGTAGTTTCTTCCCCAAGGTACACAATAGCTATGTGTGTAGCACCAAGACCTAAAATGACCCCTACAACAACAGCCTAATAAGTAACCTTAGCCTTTTCCAAAGTTTCAGTAACCTTCTTCATTGAAATTTATTCCTCTGTTGGGGAAGGTTATTTTGTGGCTGCAACACCCTTCTTCAACCTCTTGTATTGTCTTTTTTTAGTGGAGGGAGTGGGTTCACAACTAGAATATTTCTTCCTTGAAGCCTTAACTCTTGGTTGTTTAAGACAAAGATTAAGCCATTTCAAGCTTCTATCAACAACTACCTATGAAACTTTACGGATATTGGTTTCCTCTTTCTCCATCCAATTGATTGGCTCCAAATCCTTGGTGGCCACCCTATCCATTTCATACTAGGGATCAAGATTGATCCCATCATTAGTGGTGCCTTCTGGTATGTCCCCTTTAACCTCGAAGTCCTCTATTTGGGAAATGGTCAAATTTTCATATCCCCTTCTTCTCACTTCAAACCGATCTTGCAGGTTTTCCCAAAAGTCTTCGAGAAGTGGCCAATGGAGGGGAAACTGTGAATCATATAAACCATTCATCTTCCCCTTAGGATCAAAGTCCTTCCTGGATGTATGGAGATTGAAATTCATGGATTGAAACTCCTTTGTTGCTGATTTGGCTACTACAAAGGAAGAAAAAGAATAAAACCCCAATTGCATTTGGAATGAATGACAACCAACCTTATGCATTACATAAAACTTTGTATTAACCTAAGCTGCTTGACGAAAAAACTCCATCAAGATCCACTTGTTACCACAACACCTTGGTAGTTTGAAAGGGTTCTTTTCATATCCAAACAGTCTGAAATAGGTGGATTTGGAGTATTGGATAAACCAATATCCCCACTCTTCAATAAATTCCATTGCTTCCCATGACAACCTGAAGCCAACATCTCCTGTGATCTGATTAATGATAACATATAAAAATGCATCATTCACCCTTTTGAAGTGTCTCTTTGCTACTTTCAGCTCCAACTAGTCATAGTGTTCCCATACTTTTTTCTTATCTGGACCATCATCCATTAATCCCACAACAGTTAACCCCATAAACCATCCCATTCTCGTAGCACAATAGATCACATATGAAGACATATAAAATGTCTTGGTTTCCATTACTTTAATCAATTGATCATGGATGTTGTCTAAAATTATCTGTCCATAGTCCAAATGTTGTTTCCCATCTAGAATCAGTTGAATAAATGGGAACATCCAATTCTAAAAGGAACGAGAATCTTCTTTCCCAAATACTCTTGCTAGCAATGTGATCATATCACCAATATCCCCAGAGAAATCAGACCTCTTAGGCTTAGGTGGCATCTTCTTTACTAATTTCTTCTTTGTCTTGAGCCACCTCTTATTAATAATCCTTTTATTTCCTTCCTCATCCATTGTCAACCGTTTTAGTGCATCAACTTCAGACAATCTTGGGGTTAGCATGAGGAGGATAAAAAACCAGTCTAATAATCCTTGGAGTTAAATCAATGATCACATTTCCCTATGAATCAATGCATTGCCTCTGAGTTGGATTGTAATCTTGTGCAATAGTTAAAATAAACTCCAGACATTGCACAACAATAGAGAAAGTAGCCACATGTGCCAACCTAGAATCAAAAATCCTCTTGGCCCTTGGAGAAGCATCTTTTAAAAAAGTATCATCATAAAATTGCTTCAAGTCAATGTGGCCCACAAGTGTATCGGTAATATTCATGACCTCATGCCCAAATGTGGATGGTACTGGGGTCCCCTAAAACTTATACTTCATAGTAATAGGAAACTGTTCCAGTTTTAGCTTTTTAACCCTTGCTCCCTTTGATGTTCCTTCACCGAGAACTACTTCCTCTAAATTAGACATTTGTTAACACCTACAATACTGAACATTATCAGACAAAGAGAATACATGTGAGGAGTATATTATCACTAGAATTCATATTAAATTCCCATTCATTCAAGAAAAATCCCATTTTACAAGTTAATTTAGCATTTTTGGGTTTCGGGTTCAAGATAGAACCAAGAACTTGACCATTCTAAGTATAACACTGAACTATATCAAAAGTCGAGATCGGGGAAAACCTTGAACCTAAACCTAATACAACACCCTCCATTACTATCGAATATTAGGATGGGGTTTTAATTCAACACCTATATCAGTAGTGGTGAACAAGGTTTAGTTTCATTCCGCGATCTGATCCCACAATGTATTTGGAAATCGGGATTGAGATGGCACTAGGGACTGACACTCTACATTCAAAATCAGTTGAGGGATCACTCTGAGTTCCTATCTTGATAGGTTATTAGACATCGAAATCAAGAAATGGTTTGAGACTGGACTCATAAGAGTGAACGAATTTAAGTAATGTCCCAAGTTCTGATCCCGATAAGATATCAAGAGTTGGAATTGGTAATTTTCCTGAACCCGAGCCTATGAAATACGAGTGGGGAAGGTTAAATCCGAGTTCCAATATCGACTCTATGTCAGAGGTTGGGATCGAAATGACACCAACTGATGGAACTTAAGACTATGTGAAGGGTTCGATGCTCATCCGAAATCCGATATCGATGGTAATGTGGGGATCAAAATCAGGACATAAGATGATACATTTGTCCCAAAACCCTTCAACATATTAAAGCCACAACCCAAACTATGATAGTAACATGAAACATTAGAAGTCAGAATCAGGATAAAGAAAAGAGTTGGACCCATGCGGTGGTGAAAGAATAGAGTGCAGTCCCGAACCCTGATTCTGAAGTAGATGTAGGAATCGGGATCGAGACAATTAAGAAAAATGAAGGAAAAATAAATCTAACAGTATTTTTAAACATGCCTTCGGGATCAGGAAAAGAAGGGGTTTAGACTCTCGATTCATAATGGTTAGAATTTCAAAATTTATCAAATTCAAAACAAACTTGACTGAGCAGTACGAAAACCCTAGGTGAACTAGGGAATTGATGGGAACAAAAAACCCACAAATGAAACACAAAACCAAACACGAAAAAAAATAAAATAAACAAAACCTGAAACAAAAAGAAGGAAAACGAATGAGAGGGTTTGAAAAAAAAAAATGCACCAAAAGGGTGCCAAGAAAAGGGAAAACAAACCAAAATGCACAAAAAATGAAAGAAAACAAGAAACAAGAAACACAAACCAGTGAGGAAAGCACACTATATAAGAGTGAATTTTCCTCCCTTATGCAAATTCCCTTTTTGCCTTTGTTCACCTTAGAAAACCAAGTTCAAAGGCTTAATCATACCTAAGCCCGCTACTTTCATTCCACTTGGCACCTGTTTTGAGTGTCGATGGGGGAATTTCTATCCAGGATGCCTACGCGATGTGTAGACATCCGCATGGTGCGCTTACGTCCTTGGTAGATTCCTGCGGCTTAGCCTACAAATGCGTTACACTTCTCATTGGCAGTTGATTGGTCATGCCCTCTTCGGCCGATTGAACCAAATATGGCCATTTTCTTCATCTCCCCTTCAAATTCACTCCTTCAACAAGCATTTTATCTTCTACAATCTCTACACAACCTAACCTTCACACTCTTGTGCTCACTTCTAAGCATTCCAAGCATTTCTAGTAGCACTCTCGCACTTCATTGTAGCAACAACTTCACTCCATCACTTCAGTAGAGAAAGTTTGGGATAACACCATTGTAGTAGAGGCGCGAGTACTCTCATTCTCTCATCCATTAGCCTTGAGTGCTTTTGGTGGAGGTGGTAAGATTCCCATTCCTCTCCTCTATTACTTGGTTTCAAGAGTAAGAACATTTACTATTTTGTAGTGTTTTAGTGTTCTTCATTACAGTAATTTCTTTATCATACTCACTTTCTTGGTTATCTATGGAGGTGGAAACACCTAAACAGGGGTTTGACTGAGGCAGGCCCATATATAGCCACCCAACATTTTTCCTCCTCTTTGTGTGTAGGTGGACATGCTTTTGGGAGCTAATTGGCCAACAAATTCCTTTATGAGATAATTCTTGCCTCCCTAACTCTTGCATTTTTACTTTATCACATTAGAGAATATTTGGTCTACTTAATATTGTTGTTTTGGCCCTTTAGTGGTAGTTAGCTGGACTGTTAGCTTGTTTTCCTAGGTTTGACCTTGTCTCTTTAGTTGTCTGGTCATACGGACGCCAGTGCACTTGAGAGACACCAGCGCACCGTGCTGTCATCCTAGGACCGCGCTTCCATCCTCGAGCAGAGAGCTTCCTGAGGCATAGTGTTGAACCAGAAAACTGACTCGCCTAGCCCCATCCTATATTTCAGGTCTGTAGGGTGATTGAAGGACTTCATAGTCCTCATCATTCTCATCCCGCATTTCCTAACACCACATTAAGCTGAGGTAAGTTAGGGCAGCCTTCTGCATCTTGGCCCTCCATGACTTGGGGCCTTGCACGTGGTGGTCCCCCTCTCTTAAATTTTTGGTGAACCCAACATGAACCATTTTGGTTCCATTTTGTGATACTAATAGTTCCTTTCCTTGTAATCTAGGAGTGTTGTAGGTGTGAGTGTTGTGAGGCTATCACCTTACAACCCAACTTGCAACCCCTAGTAGGCATAGTTGGAAGGTTCCGAAGGTGTTGCGTGACAAAATCTTACTTGGGTCACCGTCTTATCCTTTAGGGACTCTATAAAAGTATTTTCTAGTGTGCGTAATGGCCTCCTTCCTGCATCAACCTATCCCCTCTGCAAAGCCTATGGACAGTGGTACTGGTATAACCTTCACTTCATAGGACCTACTGATGGGTTTTAACAAGGAACCATCTCCTCTTTATATCCCTGCGCAGATCAATGGAAACATCGTAGTGGGTGTTCTTGTTGATCCGACATAAAAAATAAACATAATAACTGAGGAGATTATGTTGATTAACTTTTAACATAAATATGGGTATGTTGCACCTATGAATACCATCTTCACGCATGACGGGCTTTCCATGCCCCCTTTGGGTAGTATTGTCTTGTCGGTCTTGGTTGGACCAAAATCTATGAAACTCATGTTCGACATTATCCCTAGGTTTGAGCTCTTTAGAGTGAATTTGGGTATCCCTTGGTTGGTGGCTATGAATGCAGTACCCTTAGTCATGCATAAATGCTTAAAATTTATCCACGGGGGTTTCGTGCATGTAATTCACGACACCGATTATAAACCACTGGTCGCTCATGGTAGCTACTCCTTGGACTAATCTTGGCCTACACCCGTTGGTCCTCTTCTTCCTAGGATGGACCTTCTACACCAAACATATCAAAACTATACGAAAGGGCACCTAAGGCTGAAAGTGAGATAGCCACTACCGCCTTATGCTATTTCACATAGGGCTTGCTTAAAAGCTGACAACGATGCCACTAAGGCATGAAGGAAGGAAGAAGAGAAGTGGTCCCAAGATCCTCCTTCCTCTTCAGTTGGTCAGTATGATGCTTCTTCTCACTTTGTTGTGGTACCATTAGATTCTGCTCCTCACTCGTGGGAGAATCCTACGGCGCCCACTTGGTGAAAGCCCAAGCATCCAACATTCAAACTTCCTATTTTGTTGACGGAGCCTAGACCCATTCAGTATAACAGGAAGAAGGTCTCCCATGAAGAGTCCTCTTTTTCTCAACCTCTATGGCCTCCTACCGCTTTTGCTCCTAAAGTAGTAAATGGGAAGAGGCTCATTGCCGAGGCTCTCGAGCTGACTCCCCTTGTTGTTTCTCAATCTACTCCTCTTGCTCCCATTTAGGAATCCGTTCCTCTTTTAGAGACGACTGTAGTGGATGTTCCCATGGTTGAGCAGGAGCTTTCCGTTCATTTGTAGCTTCCGACCTCCAACTCGAAGAGTCATAGGAACCGTCTTATGCATGAGCGCAAGTGTCGGTGGAAAGCTCTTTTGGTCGAGCCTACCACCTCGCAAAGGAAGGAGGAAGAGATGACCACCCCTGCTTCAGGGCCTCCTGCAGTGTCTTCCTCTCCCCTTCATTCTGCTTCTCTTCAGTCTAGTTCCACATTTCTCCCAGCTTCCATTGGGAGTACGAATGCCCCTAACCCCAAGCGGGTACAGGTGCTCATCGCTCCTTCAATGGAGTTGCCCTTGCTAATGTCTATTATGGATATCCAACCTTTCCCGAAACCCGTGGATATGACTAACACCTCAGTTGTATCCACTATGATCCTTTCCTCCTCTTCCTCTGCACCTCTAGCTTCATCCATGGGGATCTCATCTCCTCCGATGAAGCAAAAGGTGGAGTGTGGTACTTCTAGTAGAAAAGGACGTAAGAGGAGCCCACCTTCTTCATAAGGTTGTCCCATGCTAACTTGTTCTATCCTAGTGACAAAACCAATCCCTACTTCCCCTGAGTTTGTCACCGCTCCTGAGTCATTCGACGAGCCTAGCGGTGAATCTCAGGTGTAAGCTGTGCCATCCACTAAAGTTAAACATGACGCTCCTATAGGGTGCATGTTTAACTCTGTGGATGAAATTCTAGCCTTGTTAGTGATCTTCATGAAATTGTTGACCCTAGCTCCACAAGATCTCTACAAAGAAGACCTTGCGGGGCCTTCTTCCTTAGCCCTTGATGTGGGAGGTCCAGACGCTCCTCCTCTTAACATCCCACCACTGCAGGCTCATCCTTCTCCCCCCTACAATGATCTAGAGTGGGAAGCGGATGACCTCTTGTTTGATCAATGTTAGGAGGAGGCCTCTTCTTGATCTTGTGTGTGTGTGTGTGTGTTTTGTGATGTGTTCCCCTGTGATCATGCTATGTGTGCTTTGATGACCCTCGTCACCCCTATTGGTACTTGGATATAGGCGTGGTTTTGGTGTCGTAAACCTTCATCTATTTGTATCATCATTCTTCCATGTTTGTGCTTGATTTTTGATAAATTGGGGACGATGCAAAGTGTTGGGGGAATTTAGGATTCCCTTCCATTTTGACCCAATTTTTTATTTTTACTTTGTCTTCTCATGCATTCTTCACATGGTCTAATATAGTAGGGGGTTGATGACAGTTCATTTATATACTATTATTATACATGCATATATATATATATATTTATGAGCAGTTATGACCCTGAAATATCATGCTACCCCTGTGCCCTTTGTTTTTGTTTTTCTCTTTTGTTTTCTCTTTATCTTTGTCTCTTCTTTGCTTGAGTTGTCCCTCTCATGTGCAACAACGCCCTTTCTTCAACATTTTGATTTTCAAAAAACACATTCGTTGCCATTGAATTTTTTCTTGAGAATCTTCACAAACCTTTTTTCAAAATCGCATTCTCAACTTGGAGCCCTAATGGAACATGTTTCCTTCATCATGGGTTCATAAAGAAAGGACTTGAAAATATTCCTCTGAAGTGGGAACAACTTTGACCTTCCGCTCGTGTGGGGGCATATTATTCCTTTCGAATTCCTTGATGAAGTGAACATCTTTCAAAAGGATCCCTTCATGATGGATCACTTTGAGAAAGAAAATATCTTCTTTCAAACTGTGCATCCCTTGAATGGATCCCCCTCTTCATGACGGGTTCCTGAGGGACCCCTTTAAAATTCTTCCACATTGTCGACGGTCTGGGCGACTGTTCGCTTACTTTCCTACGTGGCCGCTTCCTAACTCTGTGAAGTCCACTTTCCTAGGTTTCCTCCATGTGAGAGATCTTGGGGGATACCTCCCTGCAAGTCTAAGAGCTTGTAGGAAGCTTCCTTTGAGCTTCCTCTATGCGAGAGATCTTGGAGGTGGCTCCCCTACAGGTCTATGGGTCTGTAGGGCACTTTCTTGGGTTTCCTCCATGTGAGAGATCTTGGGGGTTACCTTCCCTACAGGTCTGTGGGAATGTAGGGTGCTTCCTTATGTATTCTTCATGCGAGAGATCTTGGAGAATACCTTCCCTATAGGTCTACGGGTTTGTAGGCCACTTTCATGGCTTCCTCCATGTGAGAGATGTTGGGGGATGCTTCTTGGGTATCTTCCATGTGAGAGTTCTTGGGGGACACCTTCCTTGTAGGTCTGCGGGCCTATAAGGTGCTTGTTTCACAGGGATTCCTTCATGCGAGAGATCTTGGGGGTTATCTCCTTGCAGGTCCGCCGACCTGTAAGACACTTTCTTTCTTCAACTTCATAGTTTTGAGAAGCTATGAAACCCTTTGCTTCCCTTGTACCTTTATGTTTGTCAAATCATGGTCTGCTTCCTCAACGGTTCAGGTATACATTTCTAACCTTACTCTTATTCGATCTAATTTACCAAATAACTCATCAGTATGTGTGCTCACTAAAGTGGGGGAAAAATGTATAAGAGTGAATTTGCACCCCTTATGCAAATTCCCTTTTTTCCTTTCTCCACCTTAGAAAACCAAGTTTAGAGGCTTAATCACGCCTAAGCCCGCTACTTTCATTCCACTTGGTGCCTGTTTTGAGTTTCGGTGGGAAAATTTTTGTCAAGGACACCCGTGCGACACGTAGACGTCCATGTGACGCGCTTACATCCCTAGCAGATTCCTATGGCTAAACCTACAAAGGCGTTACACTTCTCATTGGAAATTGATTGGTAACACCCTCTTCGGCTGACCGACCTGAATATGGTCATTTTCTTCATCTCCCCTTCAAATTCACTCCTTCAACAAGAATTTCATCTTCTACAATCTCTACACAGGCTAACCTTCACACTCTTGTGCTCACTTCTAAGCATTCCAAGCATTTCTAGCAGCACTCTCGCACTTCATTGTAGCAACAACTTCACTCCATCACTTCAATAGAGCAATTTTGGGACAACACCATTGCAGCAGAGGCTCGAGTACTCTCATTCTCTCCTCCATTAGCCTTGAGTGCTTTTGTTGGAGGTGGTAAGCTTCCCATTCCTCTCCTCTATTACTTGGTTGAGTAAGCACATTTACTGTTTTGTAGTGTTTTAGTGTTCTTCATTACAATACTTTCTTTATCATACTCGCTTTCTTGGCTGTCCGTGGAGGTGGAAACACCTAAATGGGGGTCTGACTGAGGCAGACCCCTATACAACCACCCAACATTTTTCCTCCTCTTTATGTGTAGGTGGACGTGCTTTTGGGAGCTAGTTCGTGAATAAATTCCTTTGTGAGATCATTCTTTCTTCCCTAACTCTTGCATTTTTACTTTATCCATTAGAGAATATTTTGTCTACTTAATATTGTTGTTTTGGTCCTTTAGTGGTAGTTAGCTAGGCTGTTAGCTTGTTTTCCTAGGTTTGACCTTGTCTCTTTAGTTGTCTGGTCGTACGAATGCTAACACACTTGAGAGACACTAGTGCGCCGTGCTATCGTCCTAGGATTGCGCTTCTATCCTCAGGAATAGAGCTTCCTAAGGCGTAGTGTTGAACCTGAAAACTGGATCACCTAGCCCCATCCTATATTTTGGGTTTGTCAGGTGATTGAAGAGCTTCATAGTCCTCATAATTCTTGTCCCACATTTCATAACACCACATTAAGCTGAGGTAAGGTAGGGAAGCCTTCCGCATCTTGGCCCTCTGTGACCTAGGGCCTTGCACATGGTGGTCCCCCACGTGGTGGTCCCCCTCTCATACACAAACACACAAACGATAAATGAACATGAAAACAAAAGAGAAGATGCCTACCTCACAAATGCAGTGGAAAATACAACCTCACAGTGAGAAAAAATGAACTCGACTTCAACCTCCAACCCTTATCGCCGATCTGGTTTGCTTCATCAAAGTGCACAAGAAAAAATGAGCGAAAATTGAGGAGTGATGGGAATAAAAAATCATTCACACGTGAGAATAGGTGAACATTAATG
>VDFB02055580.1:65603-100667 GCA_007258455.2 Sequoia sempervirens
GGATAGAGACTAAGAGGAGAGACAAAAAGGAGAGGGAGGGGGAGGAGAGATAGAGAGAAGTACAGAGGGAAGGAGGGAGGGAGGGATAGACAAAAGGGATAGATACTAAGAGGAGAGAAAAAAAGAAGGGGAGGGAGGGTGAGGTAGAGAGAGGGAGGGAGAGAAGAGATAGATAGAATTAGAGAGGGAAGGAGGGAGGGAGGGAGAGTTAGGGAGGGATATAGAGGTGTGTGTGAGAGAGAGATAGAGTGAGAGTGGTGAGAAAGAGAGGTGATGCAGGAGCATCCAGGTATAGGCGCAATCGGCATCACACAAAAATAGTTGTTCTAAAAGATTGATCTTTGGATATTGAAATATACATCTCTTCTAATTTTTGTTGAGATTCTAAGCAATGGATGCAGAGCTATTGCAAAAATTGATTTTCAATTTTGTTAGCTAATTGATGGGAGTTACTATTTGACATAGCCCACATGTTTTCTTCTTTCAATAATAATTTTACCAAAATCCAAATCTAAGCATAAGAGGGTATGATCTTGCACCAATATTTGGCATAACGTCTTCTGTCCAAGAATATTTAATTGATCCATTTTAATACATTTAATATTCTAATGCTCATGGACAAAGAATCACCGAAAATCAAAGGCCAACATTCACATCCAATCATAGGACTTAGAAAAGTAACATCTTATGGATATATTTTTTAGTTTCTTATTTACAATGTGAAGTAAACTATGCTCTTGAGATAGCATTAAGGAGATGAAGCATTTGAATAGACAACGACCATTCATCTCCCCACTGGTTATGAGTTTCCAAAATGCAGACTTGGGAAGAGGAGGCCTTTCCCTAAAACAAAAAAAAGACATTGTTTTCCTAAAAAACAATGGAGGTGGGGCTGCATATGTTGGAAGGAATAATTAATTAAAAATTTACAGAGGAAAAGCTGCGTCAGAAAGTGTATAAGAAGGATATGGGGTGTTTTGAAGAGGAGGGAAGTGATTAGATAATTGGGGAGTTGGCGTCAATCTCAGAGGAACAAAGGGAAGGCCATGAGGTATGGAATGTGATTGTAGAATGAATATTAGAAATGACATAATTTTCATATAAAGAGGGAGTTGTGCGCAAAGAAAGAATAAGGAGAGACTTTTTTGTTGTTTGATTTACATTCTAATTGGAAAAAAACTAAGGCATCGTGGCAAACTGATTGGGGTTGTGAAAGGTAAAGAATGACAAAATTCTAGTTGCAAATAACAAGGGTTATATATCCAAGTGGTGAGAAGTTGTGGAATTGTCAATAAGGAACTAGAAGATAGACCTAGATACTGGAGATAGTGGAAAATTGAGAGGGCACCATATTCATCAATGTATGTGGATGCAAAAGTAAATGGGTGTGAACCAAAATCAGTGGGAGAGGCCCATGGAAGAAAATTATAAATAATAAATTTGTATTTTGATGTAATCTGGAAATTGTTTTGAATAATAAGTGATGGAGGGAGAGGTAGGTAAAGAGAGGGAGATGAGAGATAAAGATAAGTAGAGAGGGAAAGAGATGTAGAGAGAGAAGAGATAGAGATAATTAGAGAGGGGAGGGAGGAGAGAGAGGTAGGGAGGGAGAGGTAGGGAGGAGATAAAGGGGTGTGTGAGAGAGAGAGGGGAGAGGGAGGAAGGGAGAGAGAGAGAGAGGGAGAGAGAGGAGAGATAAAGAGTAGAGAGGGAAGGAGAGAGTGAGAGAGAAAGATGATACAACTTGTTGATTGCTAAAATTTAATCTCTTTATTTCTAAAATTGACATGTTGATTGCTGAAATTTGACTAAGTCTAAAAAATTATAAGATCTTCCAAAAACTAGAATTTGCATTATAACTCCAAGGGATCTGAAACCACTCTCAAACATCTTGAAACTATATACATGAAATATAAATTAAAGTATAAGAAAGTAAATGTCCATATGTAAATGTTTATTTCATGTATATAGTCTCCTTGGCAAAGAAAGAGAAAAATAAAGAGTTCACAAAAATGTATTGCAAAAATTCATGCTTCACATTTGTACTCACCAAATGAAAGCACCAAAATTATTTTAATTTTAAAATGCCGAGCCTTAGGTTCATTCATCCGAGCCATTTAAAGAGATCCAAATTTGGTGCTTTCCAAATGGTCATTCGGATAAAAAAGCAAAAGTGGCATCTTTTTTGTGTCACAAATTGGTGCACATACCCTACACAAAAACCTCCAATCCACTCAATCATATGCTTTTTTGATATCTAGTAGCATACTTTTTTTTTGGGTTCTTTGAATAGAATGAATGGATTCTTACACAATGATGACCCCTTCCAAAATTGAATTCCTAGGCACAAACCCTGATTGCTCCTTAGAAATTATCTCTGGCAGAATTTTTTCTAGTCTATTTGCTACTACTTTCGCCATAATCTTGTACAAACTATCGTAGAGGGATATGGGTCTAAACTCATCTAATGATGATGAATTCTCATTCTTAGGAATCAAAGCAATGAAGGTGTTATTCATCTCCCTTAGGACCACTCTCGAGCTCATTGATTTTGTTGGATAGGACAACTGAGAGGGGGGGTGAATCAGTTGTCACAAATTATAACCTTAAATTCAATTACCAGAACTAACACAAAAACTGATTAAGTGATTAACCATCAAATGCAAGTGCACAAACACAATAACACCTGATTTACATGGAAAAACCAATGAGAGAAAAACCACGGCGAGGATTAACTCACACTATAGAGAATATCAAAACCAATTACAAAAAGGCTCACTTCCTGAGATAAGGCTCACTACCTAAAATAATGAATCACTGTTGGGACTCACTGTCCACAGGGCTACAACTTGGAGGGCTCATTGCCACAGAGATACAAATAAGACAAAGAATACTTGTTACAGAGAGACAACAATCCAAATGCAAAAAATATTCAACCACAATCACTGATCAACTAGCTTGAATGATAGAGTTAGCCTACTGGTCACTACATCCGGAAACTCAGTGTTAAGCTTTGCATTGAACAACCACACACTTAACTCACACACTTTAAGAATAGCATCAAAGTCACGTATTCTCTTTCACTTATCCTCCTTCTTTTCTTATGTACTACCTTCATTGCTTAGTACATCCTGTATTTATATTTTCTCCAACCTTGAAAAGATACAAAGATCAGCCATACAACTTCAAATTCAAATTAGGTTGGTGCCAAACATCCTAGGGTTGAATTATAATTAGGGTGACCCAAACACAAGCTTCACTGGGACCCATAATAGATCCAACACATTTCATTAACTTTGAAAGTAGTACTTGACACATGGTTGACCATACCAGTGTAAAACGCATAGATCAATTAAACTCGATACTTCCAAATGCCAAAACCAACTTCAACAGAACTAGGGAAACACAACTCTTGAACCATAAGACTTCAACAAAGAGAAATCCAGACCAACAACAATTCTCCTGGACCTCAATCAACATACAGTAAAACATAGTTCACAAGCACCAAAACCAACAACCTTCTTTTAATACAATTTTCTCAATATCCTTGACATGTACAATCAACAACAACTAGTAGATAATTAGCTGACCGGTTGACATCAATGAAAACACTTCATTCTTTGTCTATTCTTGGAACAATATCCCCCTTTGTCATTGATAGAAACACATGATGTGAAAAACCATCAAAGACATCATACCTGTTCTGAAAATACTTCTCAGATTTTTCTTTCTGCTAGAAGACATGCTGATTTTTTTTTCACATGGAAAAGGAAAAAGATATTTCCATGAAAACTTCCTTTGACATGAAAATAAAATACTCATAATGACAACACTTAGAAAATCTACCTACTCCCCCTGAGGGCAGCCACCAACAAACATCAGTCCAAAAGAGATGGAACTATGAATACATTGGACTGATGCATCTCCAAACGCATCTTAGTTTGTAAAAGGAGGGGCAATAACCCCCAGCTTATCGCAAAGATACTCAAAAGTATCTTTAGGAAGAGCCTTTGTAAATATATCTGCAATATGATCTTTTTTCGAAACATATTCAAGCTTGAATTCATTCTCCATGACCTTCTCTCTTAATAAATGATACCTGATAGATATATGCTTCATTCTTGAGTGCATCACAAGATTCTTTGAAATGTTAATTACACTTGTGTTATCACAGAAGATAGGAATAGGATCATCATGTAGCACTATGATATCTTTCAATGTCTGTTTCATCCATTAAACTTGTGTACAACACTATGCAACAACAATGTACTTAGCTTCAATAGTAGACAAAGAAACTGAATCTTTATTTTTACTCAACCATGCCACCAATCTACATCCAAGAAAGAATGCACCACCACTTGTACTCTTTCTGTCATCTATATTTCTGCCCCAATCTGCATCTGTATAAGCACTGAGTGTAAAATAAGTACCTTTAGGATACCATAATCCATAATCCAGAGTGCCTTTCAAATATCTGAATATTCTTTTAACTATAGTAACATGTGTTTCCTTCAGATCTTCTTGAAATCTAGCTACAATAAAAACCACATGCATAATATCCAGTCTAGTACCAGTCAAATACAGTAGTCCACCAATCATAGATCTATATTTGCTATGATCAGTTTAGGTGAATCATCATATTTTCCCAACTTGCATCTAGTTACCATAGGATTACTTACTAGTTTGGAACTGTCCATCCCAAATTTTCTCAACATCTCTCACATACTTAGATTGTGAAATGAAAATTCCTTTCTCTGTTTGATTAATCTGTAGCTCAAGAAAGAAATTCATTTCGCCAAACATAGAAATTTCAAATTCTTTCTGCATTTCTTCCACAAACATCTTGCACATATTTTCATTTCCTCCAAAGATAATGTCATCAACATATACAACTACAATAAATATTTTTTCATTTTTCAATCTTGAAATATAAATTACTGTCTGTCGTACCTTTGTTAAATCCTTGTTGATTCAAATACTTATCTAACTTTTCATAACAAGCTCTAGGAGCTTGCTTCAGACCATATAAAGCTTTCTTCAATCTACATACCATATCCGGTTGATCTGTTAATTTAAATCCTTCTAGTTGTTCCATGTAAACTTCTTCATCTAGTTCACTATTTAGAAATGTTGTCTTGACATCCATCTTATAGAATTTGATATATTTATAAGCAAATAATGCCAAGAACATCCTTATAGCTTCCATTCTTTCTACTGGGGAAAAATTCTCCTAAAAATCTATACCTTCCACTTGTGAGTAACCTTTACACACAAGCCTTGCTTTTTTTCTTTTTCTTTTTTTCTTTCTTTTTTTTTTTTCTGACAACTTTCCCATTCTCATTTAGCTTGTTTCTGAATACCCATTTTGATCCAATGATATTTTTGTCTGGTGGTCTTGGGACCAATTCCCAAGTTTGATTCTTTTCAATCTACAAAATTTCTTTTTTCATTGCTTTCTTCCAATGTTCATCCTCACAGGCTTCACTTACTGACTTCGGCTCAATTTCAGATAATAAGCACATATTTACTTTAACAACTTTGCTTCTAGTTAACACACCTTTTGTCTTATCTCCAATAATCCAACTTTCTAAATGATTTCTTTGTACATATTTTGGTGTTCTAGGGGACATTACCAAAGCATCTTCTTCTCTTTCTGCTCATCTCTATCCCGTTCTTTCAAAATTTCTTCAATTCTTCCACAGTCCTGTTCATCGAACACATCCATCAATATCAACATGATTCTTCACTATTTCATCAACCTTCACATTCGAGTTTTCCACAATCTTCCTCAATATTTTGTTGAAACATCTGCATGCCTTGCTTTTAGTAGAGTAACCAAGAAATATTCCTTCATCACTTCTTGCATCAAACTTTCCCAATGTTTCATCATCTCTTTTGATATAGCATTTGCTTCCGAATACCTTAAAATATTTAACTGTTAGAATTATTTCATGCCATAGCTCATAGGGAGTCTTTGTACTATTTTCTCTTGCTTGAAATCGATTGAATACATATAGAGCAGTATGAATAGCCTCTTTCCAGTAAAATTTCGGTAATCCAACTTTAGTGATCATTGACCTAGCAGCTTCTTGAATTGTTATGTTTTTCCTTTCAATAAATCCATTCTGCAGAGGAGTTCTCAGAGCAAATAACTGTCTCTTTATTCAATGCACTTCACAAAACATATTGAACTCATGGGATATGAATTTACCACCTCTGTCAGATCTCAAGCATTTTATCTTCAAATTCACTTCATTTTCAACCATAGCCTTGAATGCTTTGAATCCATCTAAAGCTTTTGATTTTTCTCTTAAAAATGTAACCCAAGTATATCTAGAATAATCATCAATTAAGAGCATAAAGTACCTTTCACCAAGTAGACTTCACACTCTCATGGATCCACAAAGATCTATATGAACTAAATCCAACAATCCAGTAGTAGATTGTTCTCTTAATCTGTAATGATTTCTTGTCTACTTCCCAAACTGGCAATTCCTATAGATAGCATTCACAAGCTTTGTAATTCTCGGTATATCTCTCACAACTTGAACAATAATAATCCTTGCCAAGTTATCAAAATTCATGTGACACATTCTCCTGTGCCATAACCCGCTGTCATTTATCTAAGTCATAAAACATGGTCCATCAACACCTTTAAGCTGATAAATATTCCCTTCATATTTCTTTCCTATAGCAATCAATGTTCCAGATCCTTTCCGGATCTCACACTTCTCATCCTTAAACACAGGATCATATCCCTTTCTGTACATTTGACCAAATCTTAACAAATTATGCCTTAAAGCCTTAACATAGTAGACATCGTCAGTATGATGCTTTCCATCAAAACTTACTGAACCAATCCCACAAATTTTAGCACCAGTATCATCTCCAAACATAACCAGACCTCCATCATATTTTTCAAGTTTCACAAACTTACTCTTGTCACCAGTCATGTGATGTGAACAACCACTATCAACCACCCAAAAATTCTTTTCCTATTTAGCATGTAGGGAAGAGATAATTGCACCTTCATGTTTCTCCTCCTCCTCCTCCTTCGGAGGACTTTCCCTTGACTATCTTTTGAATTAGTAGAAGTAGGTTCATCTTTGATTGTCAAGAACAAGCATTCATTGTCATTTGGATCTTCATATTTTGAATCTTCATCTGAAATACTAGCATTCTCATTAACATAGTAGGCTCTGTTAATCTTCTTTCCTTTCCTTTCTTTCTCATATCTTTGTTTATTCTTTTTAGCTCTTTCCAGACACTTTGTAGCATAGTGACCAATTTCTCCACAACTAAAGCATTTAAAGGGAAATTTTCCTTCATAATTACCAGAACCTTTTCTCAATCTTCTTACAAAGTTAGCCTCGATTTCTTCAAAGTTCTCTTCATCTGAATCTTTAGTTTTTGTAACTTTAAAAAAAGTTTCTATTTTTCCTCCACTTCTTAGATTTGGCTTCCTCATTTCATAAGATGTCAAAAGTCCTAACAACATATCCTTAGTACAAATCTTCTAATCTATAGTCCACTCAATAGCACTTACCTTTTCACTATAAGCATCAAGAAGAATTATGAGAATCTTCTTTACAATTCTGGTTTCATCTATAGTGGCGCCAAGGGATCGCATTCCAACCACTACCTCATCCAATCTTTGTACATAGGCTTTAACATTATCATCTTCGAACATATGTAGAAGATCAAACTGTGTTTCCAAATTCTATAATTTTGCCTCATTTACCCTTTCATCACCATCGTGTGCTCTTTCTAAAGCATCCCAGACTTCCTTAGCTGATTTTAAATTTTGAACCTCAATCAACTTGGAGCGTACCAAACTGTTCTTTAAGATAAACTTTGCCTTGTTATTCGCTTCATGTGCTTTAATTTTTTCAAGTGTACTCAGACCATTTGCAGGAGGAGTGTAGGGATTCTTGTAAGCTTTCTCTACATCAAATCCGTAATACTCCAGATATTCTTCCATCAATACTTTCCAGATACCATAATTTGTTCCATCAAACCTTGGATAATCAAAGACCATTTTGTTAGCCATCCTGAACCTTCCTCAAGCAGTTAAGCTCTTCACCAAGGAACCAAGCTTTGATACCAATTGTTGGATAGGACAACTGAGAGGGGGGGGTGAATCAGTTGTCACAAATTATAACCTTAAATTCAATTACCAAAACTAATACAAACTAATTAAGTGATTAACCATCAAATGCAAGTGCACAAACACAATAACACCAGATTTATGTGGAAAACCCAATGAGCGAAAAAACATGGTGAGGATTAAATCACACTATAGAGAATATCAAAACCAATTAAAGAAAGGCTCACTACCTAAGATAAGGCTCACTGCCTGAAATGAGGACTCATTGTCCACAGGGCTACAACCTGAAGGGCTCACTACCACATAGATACAAAGAAGACAAAGAAGAATTGTTACAGAGAGACAACAATTCCAATGCAATGAAGATTCCACCACAATCACTGATCAACTCACTTGAATGATAGAGTTAGCCTTCTGCTCACTACATCCAGAAACTTGATGTTAAGCTTCGCATTGAACAACCACACACTTAACTCACACACTTTAAGAATAGAATAAAAGTCATTTCTATTCTTTCACTTATCTTCCTTTTCGTATGTACTACCTTCATTGCTTAGCACATCCTGTATTTATACTTTTTCCAACCTTGAAAAGATAGAAATCCAGCCATACTACTTCAAATTCAAATTAGGTCAACGCCAAACATCCTAGGGTGGAATTAGAATGAGAGTGACCCAAACACATGCTTCATTGGGACCCATAATAGATCCAACACACTTCATTAACTTTGAAAGTAGTGCTTGACACACGATCGGCCATACCAGTGTAAAACACATAGATCAATTAAGCTCAATACTTCCAAATGCCAAAACCAACTTCAACAAAACTAGGGCAACACAACTCTTGAACCATAAGACTTCAAAAAAGAGAAATTTGGACCAACAACAGTTCTCCCAGACCTCAATCAACATACAACAAAATATATTTCACAAGCACCGGAACCGGAAAACTTCTTTTAATAAAATTTTCTCAATATCCTCGAGACATGTACAATCAACAACAACTATTACATAATCAACTAACCAGTTGACATCTATGAAAACACTTCATTCTTCTTCCATTCTTGCAAAAAAGTCCTCTATGGTAGCAACCACTTTGCTACCTACAATGCTCCAGAATTTTTGAAAAAATAAGTCAGAAATCCATCCAGTCCAAGTGCATTATTCGGATAAAGCTAGAAGGCTATAGCCTTGATTTCTTCTACCTTAAATTTGCTCATCAACATCTTGTTCCATCCTTCATAAACTAGCCATGGGATAACATCCAAGAGTTGGTTTTGTGCTACAAGACTTCATCCTTCTATGTTATTTAATAAATCTTTGAAATAATTGATTGTTTCCTTGGCAATGCCCTCTAGGGACTCAACCATTGAGCCATCAACTCCCCACAGGCTTATGATTAGATGTTGAATGATCTTTGGGCCTTAGTGCTATTATGGAAATATTTCCAGTATTCTTATCCCTTCTGACATCCAAATATCCCTGAATTTTTGTTGCCAATACACTTCCTCTTTCACTTGCACCTCCTCATATTCTTTGAGCAACTCCTTTTCCTTCAAGATTTTTTCATTGTCCAATTTTGAAGATAATAACACTTCATTTAGAACCGATAACTCTTCTTCAAACCTACATTTGGAGTCAATTTTTTTTTAAAAAATGGGTCATGTTCCATCCCTTTAATTGTTGCTTGAGAAGTTTCAACTTTGATACTACACCAAACATCTTGGTAACCTCAATTTTCCACCCATTCCACTAGATGTCAATTAACCTTAAAACATTTTGAACCTTGAACCACATGTTTTTGAATTTAAGGGACACCTCATAAGTCTCTTTTCACCTATTATTTCCAATTTAATGGGATAATGATCTGACCTTGATTGGGGTAAAATGATTCCTTCAAGGGTGAACAAAAAGGATCCTAAATATCCTTTAAACAAAAATCTATCCAATTTTTTTGTAATTTATCGTTGAAGCCCAACCTCCTATTCATCCAAGTGTATTTTCCATTTTCCATATGAATTTTGAACAAATAATTTCCCCTTACAAAATTATCAAAATATACTTGGGATTGTTACTTTCTTTGCATACCCCCAATTTATCCTCACTGTGCAGGATCACATTGAAATCACCTACTAAAATGCAACACTCAGGGGATACCCTACTGAAGAAAATACTAATCCCCGACCATAATTTCCTCTTTTTGGTGCAATTTAAGGGGCCATATATATTTATTAATGTGAAAACAAAATTTGGTGATAGACTTCTCACCTTGCAGGCTAACCAATTACTATTTCCTACTATCTTTTCTAGATAGACAGTCTGGGGCCTCCAAATCATAAGAAGACCCCTAGAAGCTCTTGTAGCTTCCACATGCTCAATGTTCCAAATTTTGTAATTATTTTTGAACATTTCCACTTCTATATTACTTAATTTTGATTCTTGTATCATGAGGACATCAACCTTAGATGTCTCCATGAGGCACATTAGAAGGAACTTTTTGTTAGGGGCATTTAAGCCCCTAACATTCCATGATATAATCCTCATTTCTCCCAGGAAAGGGTACCACTTTTTCTTGATCTTAGCATCATGGTGAGTTTCTACTAGCCTTCTACATCGCCATCCATAAATCTCTTTTCTATGTTTGATATGATCCTACCTTTCCTCCTTCCCCATAGTTTGATGACTTCCTAGCCTTGTTCCTTGATTTTAATCCCATTTTCCCTTGAGTCATTGGGGTGGATGGGGGATATGTGTTAGCTTCTAGAAAAGTTTCCTTTTCTTCAGAACCCCATACCCTGCCTTCTTCTAGAGGGTCACTATCCTTCAGAGCTTGGTCCTCTAGACTATTGCTACCATCATCTCCCATATATGAATTTGTTGCTTCTTCCTTTGTAAGAGATGCATAACTTATCAATTCACATCCAACTTCCATAATTTCTTCCAAACCTATGACTTCCTCCCTAATCCCCTCTTCTTCTTGAGGGTTTAGAGACCATCCTAAAACCCCTTCTACATTCTTTTTTGCAATCAAATATTCTTCCTCTGCAATCTCATTCCTACCACTCTCCTGATGGGTAGTCTTCCTTATCTCCCAGCCATGGCTTTCCCTATCCATTGGAGCTGCTTCACTATTCAAAGTTCCACTTCTTGAATCAACAAAGCAACCCCCATTGGGTTTCACTGCCCTATTCATGGAGTCATGGTTTGATAGGGTGGGGACCTTGCTAGTTGTGAAATCCCATTCTATTTCTTGGAACCACTTGCCCTCCTCTATGATAATTTCTTGCTCATCCAAGTGTGAACTATCCGGGCTAAATTCTACACACATTCTCACCTTGATCTTCATTTCTCCATGAAGTATGGTTTTATCCACCCCAATATAAGTACCCAATTGATTCCCTATCAGGCTTAAGACCTCCTCATCCCAATATTCTTGGGACAGGTTGTGCAAATTTACCCATCCTTTCATTCTATTCAATTCATGTTTATGGGGGTTGAAATTTGGTTCCCACTCTTTAATGTAAAACCCTATTATGTCCATTTTTAGTATTTTTCAAATATGATGCTTTGCTTCAATTGTGGCATTGGGAATATAACCAAAAGAAAATTGTAGGCCAAAAATTTGATACATACCTCTTTTCCCCATTGGTCTCTCCAACAATCCACCATTATATCCACAAAACATCCAACCCTCCCCATTTCACGAAGAAGGCATGCTCCTTCAACATGTCTTTAGAGTTCCGCAGGGTTTTATTGGGGATGATCATCACCTTTCCATTCCTTCTGGGCTGATTGATAAAAGTCCGCTTGCTAGAAGCAACAAGATATCTACTCACTTTATATTTCTCTTGGACATCTTCTTGATTCCACTTCGCATGATCTTCGTTCCCCCGACTCCGACCTTTGTTTAGGCTATTTGCATTCCTTCATTAGAAAAGTGGGGAATTTTCTTGACCAGGCTATTGCCCCTTGTATGCTTCCCTAAATTCCATTTCAAAGGTTTCTCCTTCCAGTGATTAGATTGATCCATCGAGATCTCGCTATTATTTTTCCTTAGTCATCCATATCGAGCCCCCTTAGTAGGCTCCTTAAGTGGAGGCTTAAAATAGTTCATTGGTTTCCTAGGGGGAGGTGTCCAATCGTACCAATATTAGGATGAAAAATGTGCTTTCCAAGGATGGCATGTCCCTAGGGAGTTATGCTCAAGGTAGCATGTCATTTGATTAAGGATATGATAATTCAACTTTAAAACCTTTAAAATACTAAAAAAAGTTAAGATTTCAAGGGGGCACAATAGATGCTATGATCTATTTTTGACAAAAACAAGAGCACTTTGTGTGGCCCCTATTTGAACCCCTTAGTCTCCACCATTTAAAAAAAAGTAGTTTAGAAAGTATATTTTGAGCACTACAACTCTTGTTCTTGTTGTGTCTTCAAATTTTGAACATAACTATCTTCAATTTCTCATCCAAGATCAATTTTTCTTGATTTCAAAAAAAGGTGGCCACTTAAGATCCCCTTTTTGGCTCCCCATGTTGCAAGATGGTGTGTCCCTTTGTTTCCTTTGTGCAACATGATGCTTGGGTTCGTGACATGGCTTAACTGCTTCTTGTGGATCTTGTATAAATTTGGTGACAGTATCAGACATTAATAGGTCGATCTTTTGGTGCAATTTGACAACCACCAATGTAACAATTGGTATCGGAGTTGAGGTCACAGATTTGAACCCCTCACTTGTGTAAGGGGGGGAATTTTTTCAAGATGGTGTGTCCCTTGATCTCCTCTATGCAACGTGATGCTTGGGTTTATGACAGGGCTTAACCGCCTCTTGTGGATTTTGTATAAATTTGGCAGTTGTATCGGGCATTAACAAGTCAATCTTTTGGTGCAACGACAACCACCAATGTAACACCCCATTTCCTTGTACATACCTGACTCCATTTTATTTTTATTCCCTCCATGTTCATAAGTTTGGTTTCCTTTAAGGATTTTATAAGTTTTATTTATTTAAAGGAGGCTTAGGAGAGAAGATATAACCATAGGGTGGGTGGGAAGTGGCAATAGGAAAAGGTGAATAAGAGATTAAGAGAGTGGGAGAAGGCATGGCATAAACTAATGTAGGGGAAATATAATAGAATTTGAAAGGGTTGTTCTTTTGGATAAGTTGAGGGTTTGTGGCTAATGTTTGATTGAGGTATCAGAGCTACTAATTGATTTGGATGATAATTTTTGTTTTATGTTTTTTTTTTGTCATTTTGATTTGTGTGTTGTTTGTTTCATTGTAGCTTTTATAAATATGCGAGAAGTTGTGGACAAGAAATGGGTTCACTTTCCTTTTAATTACTAAATATGTTCATTTACCTAAAAAATATATTTATAGAAGAAAATAAAGCATCAAATTATACATTTCAAATGTCAACTTGAATAAATGAATGTGAGAGTTGAGATTGAACCAACATAAGACATAGACATTACAAGTAAAATAAGTTTATGGATAAGAGGCATTATGATATGGTGAAAGGTGATAAAAGATTGCATTGCTAGATTGGAATCATGATTATGCATTTTTAGGGTGTTTTTAAAGACTAATTGCACATGCTTATGTCTTATTTCATGAGATAGATTCCTCATAGCATGTTAGTGTCCTATACTAACATCTATTGACACACATTTTTGTACATGTTAACACCCCTAGCTCCTACTATAGTAACAATCAAATATGCAAGATAATGGAAAAAATGATGCTTGTGGCACATTTATAGACCTACCCCAAACAAACCCTTGGGCTTATTCTAACAAGAGTAATATGAATAGGTTTTGAGTATGTGTCACTAGGTATAGTTGTAGGTGGGTGTAGCCATGGAGGTAAGTGATGTGTGCAACAATGGAGAAGGGTGTAGGTGGATAAAACTAATAAGTGTGCGCTAAACATTATAGTTGAGTGTTTGGTTTCATTTTAGTCCAACCACTAAATAATCATTATAGGATCCAATTTAATTGTTGGAGGTGAATTAGGGAAAGGTTTTGTGAAATAACAAGTATCTCAATAGGGAAAATATAAGTTTTGACATCCAAGACATGAATGCACACATCCATGTCTAGATGATTAAAGCATGATGCTTGGTCCCTAGTGTGATAGAAATATAGAGTATTAGAGAGAAAGGACACAATATGAGTTTTTTGGTGTGAGGGGTCATGTCCATGTAGGATGGGTCTTTTTTAGGATAACTCATGCTCCAAGAGGGTAAAAGGGGCTAAAATTGCGATTATCATAAGTGAATTCTAAAATGAGTGCAGAACTAGAAAAAAGGTTAAGTATATTTTTTTGACTTTACTTAGTATATAAAGATGAAAGGTATGTGGACTATTTTCTTGATTGTGGCACCTCGTAGCAACCAATCAAGCATCCTAAGGAAACTAGAAGCTTTGATCTTAAATCTTACGAATCACTATATCCCTTTTTTGTTCTATCTTCACCTTTAATTTTTGACAAACACAGTACTAGCTTCGAAAATTTCTCCACATTTAATCCCTTTCAAATTATAAATAACTACAATTTTCATGAAATCCATTAATCTATGCACATAATATAATAAAATACAATAATTAAATACCAAACTTACATGATATGAAAATTCATTTATTATAAACATTTGATCTTAATTATAGTCACACAACCCAACAAACCAAATATCAACTTAAAACATTACATCTTAAAACTATTTTAACATAACTAAAAATAAATACTGTTAAACATGAAATTTCAAACAAATCATACTAATAAACTAAAAATTCATTAACAAATATAATTTTTCATTATATACGATTCTACTTTAATTAATATAAATAAAATTTAAATCTATTATTGAATTCAAATAATTAACAACATCAAATAAAATACTAATACATTTATATTAAATATTATTTATCATGCAGTTTATTCAAAACTTAATAAAAATATCACACTAAAAAATTAACAATAATAATTATATAGGTACAATTCGTCAAAATTTAAATTTATTACCTGCAAATATCTCAAACTCTCTTGAATTTAAATTATAAAATTGATCCAAACTTTTAAAAAACAAAGACCCTAGACCATCAATTTCCAGGCCCGTTTCCTATAATTTTGTGAGTTGAATCTGCTTCAGCTACTCTTTTTTGTATAGGTAGAGATCTTTGGTCATGAATACTATCAGATCTGTCCCAACAAAGTAAATGAAAACGTGAACGAATTGGGGTTTGATTTCTCAACCGTTCGACTAATCAAAGCGACGGAAAATGGAAATGTGAAGTCGGCGTAACGAACGAACATAAAATCTCTGGCTGTCTTAGTCCGAGTAGAGAGTTGTGCATTAACAAAATTCCACGCGTTTACCCATCAGTGGTTCGATGTACCTAGTTGGTGTATGGATTGTAAAATTCGGTGTGAAGTAAATATGTGGAAGAGAAAAAAAATAAAAATTCAATTTTAATTTGAAATAAAGGGGTTATGGTGTGAAGTTGAATAATTTTGAATAAATTGATTTTTGTGAAATGGATACCTCTCAATTCTTAATGTTCAATTGAAAGGTTCCTATCGGACAACTAAACGATTATCTGGGTTTGATATAAAACCCTCTAACAACAAAAAAAATAGTTTGAAATTTGTGAAGACATAACTAAATCTTTAAGTTTTATTCAACATTTGTTAGTAATTGAAGTTAGGATTAATTATTAATTATTGATGGTTAAGTGATTTTTTGGTAAAGTACTTTTATAGATTGATTAGTTGATTTTTCAATGGTTGAAAGTATAGTTGATAGTAATCAAATAAACAAAAACACATATTAATTATTATAATTACTTTGTTGTGGTAGAGAAATTTTAAAATGGCTGAAAGAACAATTGATAATAGTTTGTTAAAAGATTAACAAATAATGCCACAATGCTTCTCATTGGTTGGAATAAAATAAATTGTCTTTATTGTTAAAAGCATATCATTCATGGTTGGATAGCTCCATCACGACTCTAGGAAAATTCATCGCCAAAAATTCACTGCCAGCAATTCACCGTGGGAAAATTCACCGCCATGACAAATTCATTGCCAAGTAAAATTCACTGCCAATTGCTGGCAGTGAATTTTACTTGGTGGTGAATTTGTCATGACGGTGAATTTTCCCACGGTGAATTGTTGGCGGTGAATTTTCCGTCGGTGAATTGCTGGTGGTGAATTTGTCGTATGCCCTCCATCACTTATTGAATTTTGCTACAATGCTTTTACTATAAAATTTTCATCGATAACATGTGAATGTCTTTATAAATTAAGGTTATATAAATGAGTCAAAAAATAATTAGTAGAAAGTTGAATTGTGAAAGTGCTATTTGATAGCTTAATACTAGTGTATGAAACAAAATTGTAATGGACAAAAGTAACCAATGCATTACTAAAATAAATCTCTAATTCAACCGCATTGTATATTGACTATAATACATTCTAATTGACAAAATTCTATTTTAAATTAAATCTCACCTATTTTTATTGTATTTATTGATTGACAATTTAAAATTAAAATGATTGGTGTTAATATAACTTGGCAAGTGAAGCATATTCCACACCAATTCTTTGTTTTAAAATATAGCTTTTTATATGTAGGAATTGAGTGTGTACATTCATGTCTAGAGAATATAAGCATGACACATTGATGCCTTGTTTGATAAAAAGGTGGAGAGTAAGGATGCAACATGTTTTTTTTGGTGTGGGGGTGCTTTGCATGTAGGATGGGGTGTTTTTGGAATAACCCATTGTCCAAGAAGGTCAAAGTGGCTAAAATCATAGTTATGATAAGTGAATTAAAAAATGAGTGCAAAATTGGAGGAGAAAAATGTTCAATTTTTTTTTACCTTACACTAATATATAAAGAAGAAAGATATGTAGGCTATTCACTTGATTGTGGCACCACCTAGGAACCAATCAAGAAACCTAAGGAAATGGTAATCTTCAATATTAGATCTTATGAGTTACGAATTCATCTTTGGTTTTTAACACAACATGCTACTAACTTCATATGAAATTAGTGGAAAGTTTTCCACATTTAATTCTTTGAAAATTATAAATAGATATATTACATCAAATTTTACAAAATCCATTAATCTATACATCTAATATGATAAAATACAAAATGAATTGTCAAACTTTTATAGTATGAACATTTAATCATTATAAGCATTTAATCTCAATCATAATTATATAACCTAAAAAGCCAAATGCCAATTCATAAAATTACATTTTAAATCCATTTTAATACTAATGTAGATAGCTTAAAAATATATATCTAAAATACTTCGAGAGATATATTGAGGTTTCTTTACTAATATCTCTTTGCATTTTTAATTAGATATATTTAAGATAACTATACTAATTTAAATTGTACATATTATTATATTATTTTGTTATTTGAAGTTATGAATTAATCTATATATTGAAGCTACTTTTAAATATCTATTTAAACTACTACATATACAAGACACTTAAGTAATAGATATGATAAAATATATATACATTATTTATTTTAATTCTTATTTTATTTTAAATATTGTTTATTTTATATTTTATTTAAGAGCTACTTTTTGCAATGAATCATAAAAAAATACGTTTAATTTTTTTCCTAAAATGAAAAAAAATTACTTGAACTTCTACTTCAAACGTGTTTTATTTTCTATATGAATATCATTTTTAATATCTATCTTAAATAATTAATAACATTAATTTATTTTTTTTAAAAAATTATTAATTATAAAATAAAAAAGAAAAAAGAAAAATAGAATATCAAATATTATATTAAAATTAGTTCATAAAAAACATTTATATTTAATTATAATTAATATATATATTAATATTTCAACCTTTAATGTAAAAATCACAACACCACAATTTAACCATTATACTCTACCAATATGAACAATACTTTTTATTGTAAATATTTAAAAATTATATTATGTAAAAAGAAAAATTTAAATAAATCATATAAATTACAATAAAATATATGTCTAATTTATAATATCTTTACAAAATATATTGATATTTTTTAATTGTTACAAATTTTTTTTTTTTCCTTGATTGGCAGGCTCGACCTCAAATTGAGGCCCTCCTGATAAATGCTCTTTTGACATGAATAATCTCAGATCTGTACCCTAACAGTGAACATGATCTTTTATAATTAATGAATCGGGGGCGGAAATTTCAACAATAATTGAATGGGCTCCGATCCCTTATAAAGCAATAAATCAATAAAAAAATTCTGTTGAACTCGACGACTGGTATGCTTTGTTGAACTCGAAATCAGGAATAATCTATACGGATGCTTTCTACAGAGAGCGAATCTTGATCCATTCTCAGTCTCGGCACTAACGACACTATAACACTCGTCTGCTGTTGGCCATCCATATTCTGAATCAGATGACTGATTTCCAACCTCAAACAACACGACGCCACCCTCCTCCTCTGCTTCTGCTGATGCCCACGCGAGACTCTCTGGCGAGGCGGCATGTGAATGAAAGACCCTGCATATTCACCGTTTTCTTCTCCGCCCGCTGCTCTGATATACACGTCGAACCACAACGGCCTGTGCCTGCTCACCTTTATCCCTTCTATTATAACCTCCTCTTGCCGACCTCGGAATTCTTCGCTAATCGCAGGCCTGGTAACACGAGCTTCAACAGGGTGTCCGTTAGAGGGTTCACCGTCAGATGAAGGAAACAACGATGCCACGTCAATGTCGGAGGTGTATTTAAACTTGAGCTTCTGCGCATTCTGGAGGTTGTGGTAGTCGGTGAGACTCGATACCTGATCGCCCGGCTTCAGCAAAAGCCCCGTCGCTGGTACGCGCACCGACGTGGAAGCCAGAAGCATTTCCCGGCGTTTCAGGCCGACTTGCCTTGGGCTTTCAGAATTACAGCGTATATTATTACTGTAATTTCCGGCGGGTGGAGAGCTTGGGGACGGAAGTGTTGGCCGGAGATCGTTTCCCCTGACCAGATCGCCTCCTGCGGTTTTAAAAATGTTGGCCATCGTTTGGCTTTACGGAGGGTACCACTGAATACTTGAGAACATTGGGCAATGTTTTTATAGACGTATGTGAAGGGAGGAGGAAGTGCCACATTCCAAGAAGTTAACTGAAGACGTGAGCGACTCGGGGTTTGATTTCTCAGCTGTTGGACAAATCAAAGCAAAGGGAAAATGGGAAATATGAAGTCGGCGTAGGCCTAATGGACGAACGCAAAATCTCTGTCTGTCTTATTCCGACGTCAGAGTTGCGCAATTTGTGGCCTCAGAAAACTCCGCACGTTTCGCCGACAGTTTTGGTATTGACTGGCAACATAGTTTTACCAAGTTGGAGGGCACGCATGTTGAACCATTCCACCTGGAAACTTCTGCTCAACTTCCAAACAACTCGACCGTTGAAAAGCTAGTGAGGAGTACATTAAAATAAAGGTTGTTTGTCTCTTCACGTTACGACATTACTTTAGCAACGGCTATTCCCTACACAACCGTTACTTTCAATAGGCACGCTGTGCCTTTTCTGATTACACAAAGTAATTGTGAGACCCATATTTTATAGAAGATGATATTTTGGAGGATTGACATTGTTGTAATAATTATATTTTTTTGAAATTTATGTAATTTTTTTTTATGATTTATATTTGTCTTAAATTGATTGAAATTTTTAATTATTAGTATATATTTTCATAAAAATAAATACAGTTGTTATTGTAAAGCAAGTGAAAAAGAATCAAAATTAAAATCTATATAAAAATAAATTTAATGTGTATTGTAAAGGAGCAAAAATAATATATGTAATTGAATTTTTAGGAATTATTTGTTGACATTTTTTTGATACCATTCATTCTTGTTCACATAGAGCTATATACATTTTCTTTCCATCCATACATACCTTTGGAATGAAAATGCAAGGGATATTCATAGATTTCCAAATCTACATAGTATTGACACCACTACGAAGATAAGACCCTCCTTCCAATGTGTATTGTTACTTTATTTATAGTTAGACCATATGTTTTATGGATTGTTAGTACCCAAGTCATTGGTCAACAATTGAATCTTTTTGTGTTTCTTGCGTATTGTATATTTATCGTTGAAAGATCAAGACAACAAAAATAGGTTGATTAGTTGCTTTGCTTTCATTTTTGCATATGATAACAAGTACCACATTTTTTATGATCTATTTTTTATAGTCAAGCTAGTTAACTATAGGCGTCTCCTTTTTTGTCATAAATATCATGAACATTATAATTAGAACATCTTTAGTCTTGCCCTCATCTCCAACATAAGAGCTATTAGCCACACAAGGGAATGCAAGTTCCTCTTCCTGTTCATTATCCTTTAGAAATATGTCCCCATCGACATTTTTCTCCCCTTCCACCTTGTTAGTATTATTCTTAACCTTCAACTTATCTTCCATATTTGATTCCTTTATTTCTCATTTGCCTTATGTGTAGGTGCACCATCAATATTCTTTCTTGTTTTTCTTAAGGATTCATCCTTAAAACCTTGATCTTTCAATCTCTACTCAATTTCTTTCAAATCCCCTTTTATAAAAAAAAACTGACATTCCTACATACATATTATTAGGTAGCCTACTCTCATTTTTGTAAATATTACCAACTACTTAATCTTCAAACAAAATTCATGAACCCAAAACATAAAGATTAACAAAAATAGTAAAATTTAAATATAAACAACAATATGAAGATTTTTTTTTCATTTAAAAATCTTAATGTGGGAAAACTAACTTAAAAGTGCCAATTGATCATCTCCCCCTCCTTCCTTAAAAGTGTAAATTAATCACTTCCTGTGATTCCTTAATTTAGAGTTATTACCAAGGGTATAACATAAATGCTTACAACAATAATTTTTTTGAAGATTGTTAATTTCTGGATTTTTGATTGTGTTAGAGCTTTTTTCATCAACGTTTCGGATCACACTCAGTGATCCATCATCAGGATGCTAGAGAGCACAGGAAATGAGAGATCCGAAATGTTGATGAAAAAAGCTCTCATTTCCTGTGCTCTCTAGCATCCTGATGATGGATCACTGAGTGTGATCCGAAACGTTGATGAAAAAAGCTCTAACACAATCAAAAATCCAGAAATTAACAATCTTCAGCACTATGGATTGTGGAAATCTAATAGCATTAATAATTTTTTTCCTATAAAATTGATGTTAGTTTAAGATCAATCATCATCAAGATGGGTTCATTTGAAGTGTACTAAAATTCTACCCTTTAGAAATATCTTTATAATTTCCTACGCATCATGCTTTTGAAAATATGAAGAAGAAAAAAAAAAACAAATTTGTTCAACCAATATTCTACCTTAAAACTAAAGATGAAAATCTCAATTGAAGTCATAATCATAATAGTACTAGTAGAAATAATCTCTATTGCTGCTAAAGGTGTCCTCGGTTCAAACCCCTCACAGTCATCATCATTTGTAGCTAAGAACATAGAGTAATTGACTCAGAAACAAAGCACGCTAGAGTGGTCCCATTTAAAGAATATTAAACTAACCCTTCAAACCTCTACAAATGTCTATGCTACAAGATTATATACGTAATTTACATGAGAAAATTGTATTACGTATAGGGAATCAAATTTTATAACAATCTCAATACTACAAATTTTAATATTATGGCATTTTGATGTCATTATTAATGGTAGGGCTCAAAAGAATAGTCAATTTTTTTTTTATCTCAGTCATGCCTATTAAATGCGTTCAATCTAGAAAACCAATGGTTTTCTAGATTATCGAGACCTCAATGTGATCTCCTATCTAATTCTCTAGTTATACCAAAGTGTATTGATGATCAAATCATCTCAAACATTTATGTCCACAACCTTCTCTAAAATATGGATTAATTTTAGGTAGACAATTTCAACTACCATCTGAAGTTTAAGCATTCTATAGTTATTGGTTAGAAAAAAAGTGTTTTGTAGTTATGATATTGCTATTAGGAGTAGTTTTCGAGTTGAACTCATTGACCCATGTTTCATTAGTGGTTCACAAGAACCCATCTCTTATGATAATGAATGGTCCACTTAACAATCATTGCATCTAGGTGATGTTCATAGAGGTGAAGCACTGGATTGTCTCGGGAGGTCACCCATCCCAGTACTACTATCAATCTAGTTACTAGATTGTCTTGTTAGCTATCAACCTAGAAATCTGAGTGTAATATTAATTCTATATTGTTGTGGCATCCTTTAGGGCCACACATTGTCTTTGTACATTATCTTTGTTCATTATTTGAGGATCTAAGAAGTACTGGTGAACAAATGCCCACCATCAATCTTGCATTGGTACAAAACTTTGGAGATTCTAGTACTGATATCATGGTAGACCCAACATCACTTTCAACTTTGGCTTTGTTTCCTTTGAAATCTAGTTGAAAAGACTTACTAAGATTTGGTAGTAGATCCATAATCTTTATTAGCTTTGGTGTTCTGGAGTTGGACGGAAATGAAAAAGTAGAGAGCAAAAGGGCAAACACGGCATGCAACTTAATGAATCCATCGTTTGTCTTTATGGAGAGCAGCGCTGAATGAAAACGTGAGAGAGCATTGGGCAATGTTTTTATAGACGAATATGGGCGAAGGAGGAAGTAGGAGATTCCAAGAAAGTAAATGAAAACGAACGAATTGGGGTTTGATTACTCACACGTTCAACTAACAAAGCAATGGAAAATGGAAAAAATGAAGTCGGCGTAATGAACGAACACAAAATCTCTGTCTGTCTTAGTACAAGTAGAGAGTTGTGCAATAACAAAATTCCACGCCTTTATCTGTCAGTGTTAAAGAACAGTGCGTACACTTTTTTCAGTGTGTAAATTATTTTCACGTGATCGGTGGCACTGTCACAACATGTCCTCCAGTACTACGGGGACAGTGGGGAGACTAGACCTCGTGACCTCTTGCCTGCAAGAGGATGACAAGAGGATGCTTAAGCCAATTGAGCTAGGCCCACCACCTGAATGGAGTTGATTATTAATTATTAATGATGATGTGATGTTTTAGTAGTAAAGTTTTGAATGGTTAAAAGTATATTTGATAGTAATTATTTAATGATGAAATATTATAATAATTATTTTGCTATGATAGAAAAATTGTAACATAATTAAAAGTATAATAATAATTTATTCAAGGATTAATAAATAATAAGTGTTGTAGTTATCTTATCATTATATGAAATTTGGGAAAATTGTCTCAATACTTCTCATTGATTAGAATTAAATTTTTTTTATCCTTATTGTTAAAATGGTACCATTCATAATTGACTAATCCCATCACTTATTATATTTCACTACAATACTTTTACTATGAAGTCTTTCAATGTTAACATGTGAATGTTTTTACAAATTTAGGGTTATGAATCTTAGTCACAAAAGAATTAGTAGAAAGTTAAATTGAGAAAGTGGAAGTATTTAATGGCTTAGGGGAGAGGGGCCTATAGTGGAGCACCCTAATTTCGCGTTTCTCAAAATCCTACGTGGAAATTTCAAATCACTCCCAATTCTATACAACAATTTATTTGGCAACTCATGTGCTTCTAAATTTCGTTTTAGGGCCACATCATCAAATATAATGCCACATCAGCATGCTTTTTGTTGAGGTATCCAAAAAAGCCCAAAAAAAAAGTGAGACTGATAGTGGTGCACTAAGTCATGTTTTATTGGTGCGCTGATGTATCATCACATGATTTGTCACTTTGCATACTTTATGGATAAAAAGTGTTTTGCAATTAGATATTAAAGTGCTCCACTATGGGGCCCACTGGGGACTACTTCTATCCTCACTATTCGACCCTACTCCATTATGGGCCCCTCTCCCCTAATATTAGTATATAAAACAAAACTTAAATGAAGAAAAGTGTTTATCACATAACTAAAAGAAATCTATGATGACCATGTTACATATTGACTATTATGTATTATAATTAAAGTTAAAATTACCAAAATTTTATTGTTAAATTAAACTTCATTTGTTTTCATCATATTTATTTATTGAGAATTCAGAATTAAAATTATTGTTGTTAATGTGACTTGGTGGGTTAAGTGTATTTAGCACCATTGCTTCCTTTCAAAAATATAAATTTTGTTATTTTGGACATGAGTGCACATTCATGTCTAGAGGATGGAAGCACGATGCACTGGTGTCCTATCTAATAGAAAGGTGGAGAGCAAGGATGCAACATGGTTTTTTGGTGCAAAGGATCATGTCCATGTAGGATGGGGTATTTTTGGAATAATTCATTGTCCAAGAAGGCCAAAATAGTTGAAACCATGGTTATTATAAGTGAATTATCAAATGAGTGCAAAACTAAAGGGGAAAAGTGTTAGGATTATATCTATTGACCTTACACAAGTATATAAAGAAAAAATGATAAAATGGTTGAAACCATGATTATCATAAGTGAATTCTCAAATGAGTGCAAAACTAAAGGGAAAAAGTGTTAGGAATAAATCTATTGACTTTACACAAGTATATAAAGAAGAATGATATGCAGGCTATGCACTTGATTGTGGTGCAACTTAGCAACCAATCAAGCAAACTAAGGAAATTGGAAGCTTCAATCTTAAATCTTATGAGTTATTATATTCGTTTTTTGTTTCATCTTCTTCTTTATTTAAAAAATAAACATGTTATTAACTTCAAATTACATTAGTGAAAATTTCACAATTTAATTCCTTGTGAATTATAAATAGGTACATTACATCAAATTTTACAAAATCCATTAACCTATGCATCTAATATAATAAAATACAAAACTAATTGCCAATCATTTATAGCATGAAATTCACTCATTAAAAGCATTCAATCAATCATAATTATTCAACCTAACAAACCAAGTCTCAACTCAAAAAATTAGCTCTTTAAGTATTTTAACACTAGTATATACATCTTAAATGCATATATCTAAAAGACCCGAGAGATATCTTGAGACACCTTTAATAATATATCTTTGACATTTTTGAGTTGGATGTATTGAATATATCTATACTAATTTAAAATGCACATATTATTATATATTAATTCATCATTTGAAGTTGTTATGAATTAATCTACATTGAAGTTGTTATTTTTAATATGTATCTAAACTACTACATACATGCAAATACATAAGCAATATATGAGATAAAAAATATACACATTATATATAAGAATTATTTTATTTTAATTTTTTTTTTCTTTATATTTTATTAAAGAGTTATTTTTTAATAACAATGCAATAAACCATAAAAAAATGTGTATAATTTATCTTAAAAATTGAAAAGTCAATTTTAATTTCAAGAGGTATTATATTTTTCTATATTAATATCATTTTTAATATCTATCTAAACTATCAAATACATCATAAATGGGAAAGTAGATAGATAAGAAAATACATAAGAACCATTTATTTTGATATATACTTAAGAATAATTTTATTTTAAACATTGTTTAATTTGAAGAGTAACATTTAGTTTCTATTATCAATTATTTAAATTGTAATAAGACATCACTAATAGTATGTCATTATGGAATGTTAGTAATTTGACACATAAATAATCATCAATTTTTTTTTATTAATACACTCACATCATTTGTTTTTTTTAGACTGTAGGAATCGACCAGGTCCCCTGATAAACTTTTTTCACACCCTCCGATACCACGGGGATGGTGGGGAGACTAGACCTCGTGACCTCTTGCCTCAGGATGCTTTAGCCAATCGAGCTAGACCCACCACCTCATACACTCACATAATTATAATCCACTCATTATTATAATTAACCTCTTAATATAATAATTAAAAAAAAATTCTATTAAACATGATATTTCAAACTAATTATAATGTTCAACTAAAAATTCATTAACAAATACAAATTTCATTATATGTCATTCTACTTTTTATTTATATAAATAAAAATAATATTTTAATCATTATTAAATATTATGAATCTTAAATAATCAATAACATTAAATTTTTTAATTAAATATTATTAATCGTTTAAAAAATAAAGATTACACCCAAAAAAAGTGTTATATTAAAAAAATAATTGATAGTAAATATTTATATTTAATCAAAATCAAGATTTATATTAATATCCAAAAATCTGTGTAAAGTTTTTGAATCTGCATTTAAAATGACAGGCAGGTGGAAGTCATGTGCAGGAAGAGTAAATATTAATATCTAAATATTTGATAGCCGTGTGATCGCATTTAAAAGATTTGATTGTAAAATATCTCGAAAATATTTTATTATATAAAATAATATTCTTAGATAAAAATATATATATATAAAATCATGATAAAATATATATTTCATTTACAATATAGCTGGCTTTGTTTTCAGAAATCAGGAATAATCTATACGGATGCTTTCTACAGACAGGGGATCCTGATCCGTTTTCTGTCTTGGCACTAACGTCACTATAACACTTGTCGGGTGTTGGGCATCAATATTCTGAACCAGATGACTGATTCCCAACCTCAAACAACACGACGCCACCCTCCTCCGCTGCTTCTGCTGATGCCCACGCGATGCTTTCTGGCCGCATATTCGCCGGTTTCTTCTCTGCCCGCATATTCGCCGGTTTCTTCTCTGCCCGCTGCTCTGATATACACGTCGAACCACAAAGGCCTCTCCCTGCTTACCTTTATCCCTTGTAATATAACGTCCTCTTGCCGGCCTCGGAGTTCTTCGCTAAAGGCAGGCCTGGTTACACGGACTTCAACAGGATGTCCCTTACAGGCTTCACCGCCAGATGAAGGAAACAGCGATGCCACGTCAATGTCGGAGGCGTATTTAAACTTGAGCTTCTGCGCATTGTGTAGGTTGTGGTAGTCGGTGAGACTCGACACCTGATCGCTCGGCTTCAGCAGAAGCCCCGTCGCTGGCACGCGAACTGACGTGGAGGCCAGAAGCATTTCCCGGCGTTTCAGTCCGACTTGCCTTGGGCTTTCCGAATTACAGCGGATGTTATTACTGTAATTGCTTGCGGGTGGAGATAATGTTGGCCGGAGATCATTTCCCCGGACCAAATCACCTGCAACGCTTTTAAAAATGTTGGCCATCGCCCGACTTTACGGAGAGCAGGAGTGGATACTTAGAAAGCACTGGGCAGTGTTTTTATAGACGGAGGAGCAAGTTCCACATTTTCGGGGTTTGATTTCTCGGATGTTCTAACTAATCAAAGGGAAATGCAAATGTGAAGTTGGCGTAATGGACGAACGCAAAAAATTTGCATGTCTTAGTCCGACGTGACAGTTGCAGATTTGATGGGTTAATGAAAATTGTATACGTTTTACCCGTCAGTGTTGCGCTTCACTGGCAAGATTAAAGCTTTTCACTTACAGACGTCTGGTGAATCTCCAAACAGCTGGAATGTTGAAAAGCTTGCGAGCAGTCACATTAAAATAAAGGCTGTTCGTCTCTTCCCCACGTTAGGACGGGATGTATACACATTACTGTAGCAACTTCTCTTCTCTATTACTTTCAAAATAAAATAATACTAGCAATCGCACGTTGGTGTGCAATGGGTACGTCGAACACGTGTGGATGGTTAATAGGGAATATATATATATTTGCATATATTTATGTATTACAAGAGGTTGATTGGTAGGTTATTTAATTTTTTAAATTTTTTTTGCTACAAAGGTCTTAATGGAGAACTGATAGTTTCAAATCAACACGATCCAAATATGAATTCTTTGATTCAAGAAGATTATCAAGTTCCATTGCTAGTAGTCTCATGTTATGTTTACAATAGGAGGAGGGAGGGGGAGAGAGAGTGAGAGAGGTTGGGCGGGGGAGGCAGGGGCATGGGGCTGAGGACGGGTGGGAAGTTGAGGGTGCGTGGGAAGGGGGAGGGGGGTTAAGGAGATGGAGACATAGATGGAGAGAGAGATGGAAATGGAGAAGGAGAGGGATATGGATAGGAAGACATAGGAGAGAGATAGATAGAGATGGAAGAGAAATATATGGAGAGGGAGAGAGATAGTGGGAGAGAGGAAGAGAGAAAATATATAGAGAGATGGAGAAAGGCAAGGGAGAGATAAAAATAGAGAGAGATAGTGAGATAGAGAGATAAAGAGAGAGGAGAGAGATATATAGAGATGGAAGAGACAAATATATAGAGAGGGTGAGATATAGTGGGAGAGAGGAAGAGAAAAATATAGAGAGAGGGAGAGGGAGAGGTAAAAATAATGAGAGACAATGAGATAGAGAGGGAGATATATAGAGGAAGAGATAGAGTGATATATATATATATATATATATGGTGAGATAGAGTGATAGAGATAAAGATATAAGGAAGATACAAAGAGATAGACAAACAAAGAGAAGTAGAGAAATACAAATAGAAATGGAAAGAGGGAGAGAGAAAGAGGGGGAGATAGAGAGGAGAGAGATAGATATATTGGAAGAGAAATAGATATAGATATATATGGGAAGAGAAAGGGAGAGGTAGAGATAGAGAGATAGATAGTGGATAGGGAGGGAGGGAGAGAGAAAGAGACAGGGAGATATAGAGAGGGGGGAGATAAAGAGGAGGGAGAGAGAAGAGGGGGGAGAGAGGGAGAGAGATGGGTAGAGAAGAAGAGAGAGGGAGAGGGGGTAATGAGGAAGAGATAGCTCAATATATAGAGAGGGAGAGGAGAGGGGGTAGTGAGGGAGAGATAGCTCTTTATATAGAGAGGGAGAGGGAGAGGGGATAGCGAGGGAGAGAGCTCAATATATAGAGAGCGAGAGGGATAGGGAGAGAGGGAGAGATATAGATAGAGTGCAATATAGAGAGATGGAGAGGGATATGGAGAGAGAGATAGAGGTAGACAAAAATATGGATAGAAAGAGATAGAGAGAGAATGAGTGAATAAGAGAGAGATAACACTAAATTCATTGTGTTGCATAACAAAAAATATTATTATATGTTATTGTATATAATATAAATTTATTTTTTAAATTAAGATTATGGTTATATTTCTTATCATAGAGTATATTTTTTAATAGAAATTATTATCATATATTTTTTTATATAAAATTTTATTATTATATATCATATTCTACAATTAAAACTATATAAAAAATATTAAATATAAATATAAAAATATTATACTTATTAATTAATATATTTTTATATAGTTCAAAATAAATTAACATATAAAATGCCTAATATTTAAATTATTATTATAGACGTGTACTATTGTGGGTCGTGAGATGCAATGGAATTGATGGGGAGGGTGGAGCTACATGAAATCCCAATATCCCCTTAACTCCTAAGTAAACACATCTGAAATATAACCTCTAAATCACAAAGATAATCAAGCTCGATTACTGATAGGCTCATGTTATGTTTGCAGTAGAGAGAGATAGAGAGAGGGGAGAGTTAGGTATAGAAAGAGGGAGATAAACGAGGGAAGAGTGAGAGAGAGGTAACAAGATATAAATGGAGATGGAGATGGAGAGGGAGATGGAGAGAAGGAGAGAGAGATATAAAGAGAGAGGAGAAAGGGATAGATAGATATGGAAGAGATGAATATATAGAGAGGGAGAGAGAGGGAGAGAGAGAGAGAGAGAGAGACAAAGATAAAGACAGAGATAGGAAGTGATATATAGAGAGAGGTAGAGAGAGGGAGAGATATATGAGCAGAGAGAGATGAATAGATGACAAGATAGTGATAGAGGGAGAGATGGAAGAAGAAATATGGAGAGATAGAGGTAGATAAGCAATAGATATACTTATAGAGGTATGAGAAGAGGGAAAGGAGGAGAGAGAGGGAGATATGTGTCTAAAGATAGAAGAGGAGAGAGGAAAATAGAAGTAGAGATGAAGATGGAGCAAGAGAGGAAGAGGGAGAGAAATGGATAGAGAGATAGAAGTAGAGGGAAATATAAAGATAGAGAGAGAAAGGGATATAGAAGGGGAGAGGAGAGGAAGAGAGAGATATAGAGGAAGAGGGAGAGGGAGAGATATTGAGATATAGATGGTGAGATAGAGTAATAGAGAGATAGAGATATGAGGAGATATAGAGAGATAGAAAAATAAAGAGAAGTATAGATAAACAAATTAGCGATGGAGAGAGGGAGAAATGTATAGAAAAAGAAAGAGAGAGTTAGAGATATATGAAGGAGAAAGGGAGAGAGGTAGAGATAGAGAGATATATAGGGGGATAGGTAGGGAGCAAGGGATGGAGAGATGGGGAGAGATAGATAAGACACTGGAGAGAGGGAGAGATATAGGTAGAGAAGGAAGAGAGAGAAGAGGGGGGAGAGGGGGAGAGAGATATGTAGAGGAGAGAGAGATTTGTAGAGAGGGAGAGAGAGAAGGAAATGGAGAAAGAGGGAGAGATAGCTCAATATATAGAGAGGGAGAGGGAGAGATGTAGATAGAGGGTGATATAGAGATAGAGTGGGATAGGGAAAGAGATAGAGAGATATAGGTAAAGGAAGACATTGATAGCAAGAGATAAAGAGGAGCGAGAGGGAGATAGAGAGAAATAGAAATATAGAGTAGGAGTGATGGAGGGAGAGATGGAGTGTGATAGAGAGAGCGAGAAATCATCCTCCCTATGTCTCTATCTATTCATATTTATCTAGATCTCTCCCTTTATTTTTTTCTTTGTTCCTCTCGAGCTATCTTCATCTCTTTCTCCTCTTTTATGTCACTTTTCTCTCTTTCTCTCTTTCTCTTTTTCTTTCTCCACCTCTCTATATCTTATCTCTATCTCCCTCTCCCTTTTCTCTTACTCTCTCTTTTCTCTCTTTTGCTCTATATTTTTGTCTCCTTACGTATGCAATTGGTACACTAAAGAGGTATGAAAGGTGAATTATCATATCCTTAATCAAATGACATGATACCTTTACCATAACTCCCTAAGGACACATATCATCCTTGGATTGTTGGAATGAAACAACTAATCAAAAGTAAGTTTATCTGTTTGCTATCTCTCTTTCCCTTTGTATCTCTTATATTCTTCCATTTATATATATCCCTCTTTATCTCTCTCTACCTCTCTCTCTAGCCATCTATCTTTCTAAATCTCTCTTTATCTAATTCACTAACTTTTGAGTTTCTCTCTCTTTATATATATAATTGTCTCCCCCTCTATCTCTCTTTTTCTTTTCCCCTCTCTCTTGCTCTTTCTTCCAAGATCAATTAAACTATTAGATTTTTTTATGTGTGTTTAATTTGTACTTTATAAAAATATATTAATTATTAATGAAAATAATTTTAAATATTTGTATTTAATAATTATTAGTATAGAATATAATGTATAATAATAATGCTATATGTATATACAATTTAATTTTTATTATATAAAATATATATTATATATTAACTATATAAATTATATTATATTTATAAGTTAATTTTGAAAGGGAATGAAGAACACAAAAGACCTTTCAAGAACTAGTATGCACCTTCAATATCTTACGTTTCTTTAAAAAAATCAGATTTTAATCATCTTGATACAAGCACATACTACCATGCCTTAAAGCGGAAATAGACACAGTTGAATTCCCATGCATTAACCCTTAGAGGAAAGATGATGTAGTTCCAGATCTAAGAAAATTTCAGCAGCATAACGACATATAAAATAACATTTAAGAATGAGAAACACTAAGAACATAAGAAAGATAGACAAAAGAGAGGAAAACACGATATATGTGGGGAAAAACCTTTCGGGTAAAAAAACCCCACCCTCCAAAGTGTCAAACCAATGTATTAATCAACAACAATACAATTGCAATACATTTCAGGCTCACAACCTTAACATGGAGATTACATCTTGCTCTTCTAGAAGAAATCCGACAACATAACCCTGTAATTAAAAATTCTCCTCTAAAATCCTCAAGCAAAGTCTCATATTTATAGAGTTTACAATGCACAACTTAGACATTTCTAAATCGACTGCCAAAGCCTGAAGATAAACTCAACACAGAAATAGAAAATTCCTTCATGCACAACTCCTCCTTTAAAATCAACTTTTCATCTTGACTCCTCATCAAAAAAAGAAACTACAAGTTGTAGCTCAAAAGACAATGTGAGAAAATTAGCAACATTCAATATTTAGAAAGATCAATGCTATGGGAAAAATCAAAGGTTGATACACCTTCTTTTTCCTAACATTCTCGCACTTGTCGAACACCTTTGAAGAGTCCACGAAAGTAATAGGATTCAACTGCTAAGAGTCTGCCAATGAAAACACATCATCACATCCATACATGCAATCACAAGAATCTTGAACAATGCTTTCATGCTCCAACCAAGACACCTACAACAACATCCAAGATGTCCACCATATTAGGAACCAATTCTTACCATCCTCCAAGGAAAGGAACAAGCCATGGTGTATATGCATAAGTCTAAAGAACACAAGCATCAAATCCAACTGATAGCAAAGGATACAAAATACTGCCACCACTCCACTGTGCTCATAAGTTATACAGAAGAATCGACAACATCAACTTCAAAGCCATAACCAAAACACAATACTGAAGCTAAAGAATCCTCCAGAGAACAAGATAAACCATCAGCTAGAACAACAACCAAAATAGGTTTCCCTCATCCAACTGATAAACCCATTAGACTAGAAATAACACCCACAACAAATGCTAATCCATCTAATCTACCATACCACAAGGTATCCAAAACATTAGTAGAACTTATGCCAACAACATATCCAACCCATAAACTACAAACACAAGCTCCATGTGTCAAACCTGTCAATGAAGAACATACACATCCAAGAACTCCCACTGCATGGGTAATGTCAAATCTAAAAATAGACCATGGCATAGCAAGTCTACCAATCAACACTTATACTAAAGTGTGTCTAAAAATTATGTCATGTAGTAGCAAAGAGCAATCAAAATGATCTACACATGCAATACAAGATGCTATAAAGTCTCTGAAAACATGTCACTATAACTCTCACAAGTCCACCCACTGAACCATGTGAACATAAACCTCTAGGAAGAAGCCATAAAACAAAGAGAAGACCTGCAAATCATATACCAATCATGTCCTTCTACCAAAACCTCAAAGTTCCAAGCTGTGCCAAGTAAGATCTCCTTCACGACCCCAAATAAGCCTCAACAATACCCAAACATCCAATCTCATTAGATCAAAAATAACATATATATCATATATCTACATGGATGCAAAATTCTCAAAGAAGATCAAACTACTCCATTTCCCATCTCAGGAAATCAACCCACTGCCATCCCCTATGATCATCATAAATGAAAAAGTAAACCCAAGGAGGTAACCATGTTATCCATCTCTCACAATGAATCCTCCAGAACCATTTAAACACAACTCAAGATCCATGTCTAAGAAAGAAAACATAAAGCACCTGAGAGTTCTAAAGAATGAGCAATACCTCTCAAGTGATAAGTCATCGAGTAGACCAAGAGTGGGGAATGTGAATGCTCCTCCAAGATATGCAAGCCATCATGACTCATATAAGAGTGATCTCCTCATAGTTCTCTATTGAACTCACGTCCAACCAAGGTGTAGGCAATCTCATCAAGAGTAACCATCTCAACAACACTTCTCTCATCTCAAGAGAAATACAACCTCACCTCATTCTCCATGTATCCATGAGCACCTACAAAAAATCATCTCATGCTAAACCCCAAATGCATCACTAGGTAAGTGCACCAAGATGGTTCCCAAAAAGGGGGTTTAAGTGGCCACTTTTTTTCTAAAATCAGGAAATACTGACCTTGGACGTGAAATTGAGGATAGTTACACTCAAAATTTTGAGATGGAACAAAAACAAGGATCGAAGTGCTCCGAGTCTACTTTCTAAAATACTAATTTATTTTGAAAATGGTTGAGATTGAGGGGTTCAAAAGAGGGGCGTACACAAATTGGTGCTATTTTTGTTAGAAAAACATAACATAGCAAATCTTGTACGACCCAAGCACGGTGAAATTTTTTGTATTATTTTAAAAATTGCTATGGTCAAAATTTAGCTAACAGTATCTAGTTGATGCATAATTTTTCTGATAATTTTTTAATGAATATTTGAGTTTTTACTAATTTTCTAAGTGGGCACTTCCTGAAAAGCAGATTTTTGACAAAAAAGAGACATACAAACAAAATAAATTATGGATGAAAGGATTCACATTGTTAAAAAGTGAAAAAAATTACATCGTTGGATAGCTAAGAGAGAACCTAACATTACCCATGTGTTCAATTTTGTCAATGTTGAACCAGATGCAATCCTGATGGTGAGCACAAACCCGATTATGTGAAAAAATTATAGAATTTGCAAAAACACGTCTCTGGTCATTGGGAATGCCCTCCAAGCCTTTGGGTTGGTATTCCAAGGCAAATGCCAATGCTAAGGCTCAGGGATTTCCAAAGAAAAATATAATGCGAGTGTGTTATAATGCGCTCGTGTTATGTCTTAGTTTTGAACATTTTTTGATTATCCGGGATACATGTCAAGCAAGACATAATGTGAGCGTGTTATGTCTTCTTTAATGTTAAATTCCACTCTATTGAATGTTTGTATGTACATGTATACTGGTGTGTCATGTATGTATGTATACATGTATATATCCTTGTATGTATGTATGTATGTATTCCTATATGTATTAGTCCATGTATATTGTATGGATGTAGGATTTTATGTACATATGTATTATTCTTGTATGTATTTATGTATGTCTCTAGAGGGAGGGAGAATTTTAAGAGAGAGAGAGAGAGTTGTCTAGTTAGGGTGGGATGGGGAGAGGGAGAGGGAGTGGGAGAGAAGGGGTTAGAGTGAGGGGGACTTATCCAGGTAGGGTGAGAGGGAGAGACTTGAGAGATAGGTAGGTAGAGGGAGTGGGAGAGAGTGGGAGGAAGAGAGTGGGGGAGAGTGGGAGAGGGTGGGAAAGGGTGTGAGAGAGTGGGAGGGAGGGAGGAAG
>VDFB02055580.1:100767-227991 GCA_007258455.2 Sequoia sempervirens
CATAACATGTTGATGAAACTAACCTACAACCCTATGTTGACTTGAATATGTTCCATGAAAAGATAAGATAGACGAAGGAACCCATAGAATAGGACCATTTTTTGTTTATTTTCTCTTTAAAATGAATATAGAAAAGCTTGGATATTAATATATCATCAAAGTAATAATCAATCCACATTGATCTATAAAGTATTGAACATGTATCTTAGGATCACTTATCCAATCATACATGTATGCCAATATTTAACATGATGAACTATGGTTCTTTTGGGTGATTTATTATAGTGAAACATATTATGTTGTGAAGATTTAAGGTTCCATCCCCTGGGGTTTAGGATGGTGGGAGAATAGATAGCTAGCATTTCATTACATAAATTTCTTGAACTAGGTGGTAAGTGATACTTGGTTAGGAGCATAGGTTGGGACATTAAGGGTAGATGTAAAAAAATCATGTTTTGGTAGGAGTGTTGCAAGGGTTGCGAGGTTAATGGAATGATAGGAGAGGGATTGACAATAGTGGTAAGACAGGATCAAGAAAGATAGGTGAAGGGTTGAAAGGGTGACACATAGGGGTAGGAGGTAAAGTGTTTACCTAAAGGGACATGATCATAGTTAAAAGGAGGAATGGAGTGAATGTGGGTTGGATGAGGAGTAGGCATGAAAACTTAGGTGAAGGAATATTGAGTGGTAGGAAAAAGAAAAGAAGTTGGCTAGAAGAGAGGGATGAATGTAGGAGAACTAGACTATAAAGAGAGATGAGTGTGGACAATTTATCCTATACCTTGTAATATCCCTAGCTGGGCTCAAAATGGGTGATGGTGATATTTGTTAAGCAGTAGATGACATCGTCAGGTAGGCTACTTTGGAGGAGAGACAAGTGGTGATCAATTCTATTGAGTGACAAACTTATAATCATTTAATAGGGAATCATTATCAAAGTGGTCCTTGTTGTGAGACATGTAGAGTGGGACAACATGTGGGTGGATGACAATGGAGGAAGGGTTATGAAGGAAAATACATGGACAAGTTTAAGTGAGGGTCCCTATAATAAATAATATATGAGGAAGGGATAGTCAAAGGGGAAGGACAATAATTTCTATTAAAGAACACCAAAATGATACATCCTCATATATTATGGGAAATTTTAGTAGAAAATTGTAGAGTTTTTATTTTTAGGTGAAAATAAAAGACAAACAATAGTGTAGTAAATGGACACTAAACTAATTGTGATAAGGTCCATATGTTGTAACTATGTTTATGTTTACTCAAAAAAAGAATTTTATTGAATGACTATAAAATTTAAAAGTCAAAGTAGAATAACTATTTTTTTGACATTAATGAATGAGAGTTTGTTGTTTAGAGAGAAAATTTCTTTTGAAGATGAAAGGAATGAATAATGAAGGTTAAGATTCATATCAAGTTCATTACAAATATAGATAGAAAATAGATAGCCTACATAATTTAACCATAGGAAAGCCTTTTCAATTATCTATCTTAGGATTCAACTACAAATCTACCATAAATAGGTTTACTTAAGTTAACCCAAACACACAAAATTCTCTATGAACTAAATAAAAAAATTATTTTTCTTTCTAGTTAGATTGCTTAACATCTCTTATTTAAGCTAAATTCTTATTCTAAATAGGACTCAATTGGGAAATGATAACAAACTAAGAAATTGGTTGATTTACTAGCAATTAAATTTATGAACAACAAGATTGTTCAAAGACATTTAAAGGTAATAAGAATGAAGGATGGAAATTAGATAAACTAGTTGATAAAAAATAATAAGAGGATCTATGAAAAAATTGAGGTTGGTAATAGAAGGAACAAAGTTCAATTTTAATATAAGAATATTGGCACACCTATAGAGTGCAACCATACCTTTATTATATGTGATTTTAAAAAAAGAAAAGATAAATAACAACAAACAAAAGAATGCTACAATTTTATAAGAATGTAGAGTTCCTATGTGGTTTCATGGCAATTCCCGACCCTTGTCTGTGCTTCCACGTTTTGCATACATTTCTACCAGAGCAGTTGCAACTACATCAAACAAAATTGCTCTATCCTTAATGCTTTGATGGATGTCCATACCCTGTTCCAAAGCTCCCATTTTGGCACAGGCTAGGAGGATGCTCGCAAAGGTTGTAGAGTCTGTCTTTACACCTGCCAAATACATTTGCTTGAAAGTTCTTAAGCCTTTTTAAAAAGACGACTTTACGAATAATCTACAATCAGGGCACTCTCTCAGAACATCTTTATTCGAGGCATTCTGTCAAACAGTTACCGTCGTTGTCTATGCTTCCACATTTTGCATACATGTCTACCAGGGTAGTTGCAACTACAATCTGACAAAATTCCTCTGTCCATCATTTGATGGATGTCCAAACCCTGTTCCAAAGCTCCCATTTTTGGACAGGCAGGGAGGCTGCTGGCAAAGGCTGCGTAGTCCGGCTTTACAACTGCCAGTTGCATTTGCTTGAAAGTTTCTGCCTCATTTCTGTATATCCTGGAATCATGCATTCCACGAGACGACATTTCTTTGAGGCATTTGATCGTACGGTTGATGTCCCTTGTCTATGCTTCCACATTTTGCATACATATCTATTAGAGCATTTCAGCATGCTTTTCGTTCGCTGCATTAAGTTTTATATAATCAAACTCTTTACGAGCATTCACCAAACTTTTTCTGCGCGGGCACGGTTTTGAATTTGGTTTGAATTATAAGCGGGAAATTGGTGGTTAACTGCTGACTGCAACGGTTAACGGGAGTGCTAAGGGGAACGGAGTGAAAGGAACGGATGAAATGGGCCCACGCCAGCCACCTAAGCGGTCAACGCTTAGAGTGTGCTGGTTAAGCCCGGCCGTGCTTTCTAAGTATCCACTCCTGCTCTCCGTAAAGTCGGACGATGGCCAACATTTTTAAAAGCGTTGCAGGTGATTTGGTCCGGGGAAATGATCTCCGGCCAACATTCTCTCCACCCGCCGGCAATTACGGTAATAACATCCGCTGTAATTCGGAAAGCCTAAGGCAAGTCGGACTGAAACGCAGGGAAATGCTTCTGGCCTCCACGTCGGTGCGCGTCCCAGCGACGGGGCTTCTGCTGAAGCCGAGCGATCAGGTGTCGAGTCTCACCGACTACCACAACCTACAGAATGCGCAGAAGCTCAAGTTTAAATACGCCTCCGACATTGACGTGGCATCGCTGTTTCCTTCATCTGACGGTGAACCCTGTAAGGGACATCCTGTTGAAGCCCGTGTAACCAGGCCTGCATTTAGCGAAGAACTCCGAGGCCGGCAAGAGGACGTTATATTACAAGGGATAAAGGTAAGCAGGGAGAGGCCTTTGTGGTTCGACGTGTATATCAGGGCAGCGGGCAGAGAAGAAACCGGTGAATATGCAGGATCTTTCATTCACATGCCGCCTCGCCGGAAAGCATCGCGTGGGCATGAGCAGAAGCAGCGGAGGAGGGTGGCGTCGTGTTGTTTGAGGTTGGGAATCAGTCATCTGGTTCAGAATATGGATGCCCAACACCAGACAAGTGTTACAGTGACGTTAGTGCCGAGACAGAAAACGGATCAAGATCTCCTGTCTGTAGAAAGCATCCGTATAGATTATTCCTGATTTCTTAAAATAAAGCCAGTTATATTGTAGATGAAATATATATTTTATCATGATTTTATATATTTTCTTTTTATCTAAGAATATTCTTTTATATAATAAAATCTTTTCAAGATTTTTTACAATCAAATCTTTTAAATGCAATCACACGGCTATCAAATATATCAAATATTTAGAAGAAATATCAAATATTTAGAAGAAATAGGGCTAAAAAATGACGGCCTACAGTCTTCATTTTAAAATTTTGGTTGTATTTTATAATATAAATCGAAAAGAGATTGAGATATTAATATAAATCTTGATTTTGATTAAATATAAACATTTATTATAAATTAATTTTTTAATATAATATTTATATTCACTTTTTATTTTTGCCCAATCTTTATTTTTTATAACGATTAATAATATTTAATTATTGATGGCATGACAAATTTCACTGCCAGCAATTCATCGTGGCAGAAAATTCATCAACAGAAATTTACCGTCAAGTAAAATTCATCACCAGTGGAAAATTCATCAAGGGAAAATTCACCGCAAGCAATTCATCGTGGTGGAAAATTCACCCAAGGAAAATTCGCCACCAAATAAAATTCACCAACAGATTATTTAAGATTCATAATATTTAATAATGATTAAAATATTATTTTTATTTATATAAATAAAAAGTAGAATGACATATAATGAAATTTGTATTTGTTAATGAATTTTTAGTTGATCATTATAATTAGTTTGAAACATCATGTTTAATAGAATTTATTTTTAATTATTATATTAAGAGATTAATTATAATGATAAGGAGTGGATTGTAATGATGTGAGTATATGGGGCGGTGGGCCTAGCTCAATTAGCTAAAGCATCTTATTGTAGGTGAGAGGTCACAAGATCTAGTCTCCCCACCGTCTTCGTGGTATTGAGATGTCTAAAAACTAAAAATAATTGATGATTATTTATGTGTCAAATCACTAATATTCCATAATGACATACTATTAGTGATGTCTTATTACAAATGAAGTTTAATTTAACAATATAATTACGCTCTTTTTTTTCATTTAAATTTTGTTTTATATACTAATATTAAACCATTAAACACTTACAACTTCACAATTTAACTTTCAACTAATTCTTTTGTGGTTAATTTTCATAACTCTAAATTTGTAAAGGCATTCACATGTTATCATTGAAGACTTCACAGTAAAAGTATTGTAGAAAAATATAACAAGTGATGGGATTAGCCAATTATGAGCGGTACCATTTTAGCAATTTTAACAATACTAGTAAAAAAAATTTAATTCTAATTAACAAGAAGTATTGAGACAAATTTTTCAAGTCTTATTTCATGATAAGATAACTAAAACATTTAATATTTATTAATCCTTAATAAATTACTATCATACTTTCAATTATATTACAATTTTTCTATCATAATAACAAAATAATTATAATAATAATTTTATCATTAAATAATTACTATCAAATATATTTTTAACCTTTCAAAACTTCACTACTAAAAAATCACATCATCATCAATAATTAATAATCAACCTCATTCAAAACTATAATCATGTCCTCACATGTTTCAAATTAAATTTGATACAATTATATTTTTGCTTACAATCCTCAGCAAAGACTCCAATTAGATCGTAACTCTGACGGGTAAACGCGTGGAATTTTGTTAATGCACAACTCTCTACTTGGACTAAGACAGACAGAGATTTTGTGTTCGTTCATTACGCCGACTTCATATTTCCATTTTCCATTGAACGTGTCAGAAATCAAACCCTAATTCGTTCACGTTTTCATTTACTTTCTTGCAATCTCCTACTTCCTCCTTCGCCCACATTCGTCTATAAAAACATTACGTTTTCATTCAGTGCTGGCCTCCGTAAAGACAAACGATGGATTCACTAAGTCGCATGCCGTGTTTGCCCTTTTGCTCTCTACATTTTTATTTCCGTCCACAACTCCAGAACACCAAAGTTAATAAAGATTATGGATCTCCTCCCAAATCTTAGAAGTCTTTTCAACTAGATTTTAAAGGAAACGGCGCCAAAGTTGAAAGTGATGTTGGGTCTACCATGATATCAGTACCAGAATCTCCAAAGTTTTGTCCCAATGCAAGATTGATGGTGGGCATTTGTTCACCTCTACTTCTTAGATCCTCAAATAATGAACAAAGACAATGTGTGGCCCTGAAGGATGCCACAACAATATAGAACCAATATTACACTCAGATTTCTAGATTGATAGCTAACAGGACAATCCAGTAACTACATAACACTTTTTTCTAACCAATAACAATACAATGTTTAAACCTTAGAGGGTCGTTGAAATCGTCTAACTAAAATTAATCCAGATTTTAGAGAAGGCTGTGGACATAAATGGCTTAGATGATTTGATCATCAATAGACTTTGGTATAACTAGAGAATTAGATAGGAGATCATGTTGTGGAACATTGGTTTTCTAGACTGAACGCATTTAATAGGCATGATCGAGATAAAAAAAATTGACTATTCTTTTGAGCCCTACCATTAATAATGACATCAAAATGTCATAATATTAAAATTTGTTCTAGTATTTAGATCGTCATAACATTTGATTCCCTATACGTAATATGATTTTCTTACGTAAATTACATATAAAATCTTGTAGGATAGACATTTGTAGAGGTTTGAAGGGTTAGACGTTTAATATTTTTTAAATGGGACCGCTCTAGCATGCTTTGTTTCCAACTCAATGACTCCATGCTCTTAGCTACAAATGACGATGACTCTGAGGGTATTGAACTGAGGACACCTTCGGCAGCAATAGAGTTATTATTATTTTTACTAGTATTATTATGATTATGACTTCAATTGAGATTTTCATCTTTAGTTTTAAGGTAGAATGTTGGCTAAACAAATTAGTTTTTATTTTCCTTGATATCTCCAAAAGCATGATGCGTAGGAAATTACAAAGATATCTAGGGTAGAATTTTAGTACACTTCAAATGAATCCATCATGATGATTGGTCTCAAACTAATCAATCAATTTTATAGGAAAAAAATCATTGTTGTAAGCATCTATGTTGTATCTTTAGTAATAACTTGAATTAAGGAATTGGAAGAAGAGATCAATCAATTGACACTTTTAAGTTAGTTTTCCCATACTAAAGCTTTTAAGTGAAAAAAAAGTTTATATTATTGTTTATATTTAAATTTTACTATTTTTGTTAATCTTTATGTTTTGGGTTCATGAATTTTGTTTGAAGATGAAGTAGTTTGTAACATTTACAAAAATTAGAATAGACTACCTAATAATATGTATTTAGGAATGTCAGTTTTTGTTTATAAAGAGGATTTGAAAGAAATTGAATAGAGATTGAAGGGTCTAGGTTTTAAAGATAAATCCTAAGAAAAACAAGAAAGAATATTGATGGTGCACCTACACATAGGGAGGATGAGAAAAGAAGAAATCAAATATGGAAGATAAGTTGAAGGCTAAGATAAATACTAAAAAGGTGGAAGGGAAGAAAAATGTTAATGAGGACAAATTTCTGAAGGATAATGAAAAGGAAGAGGAACTTGCAATCCCTTGTGTGGATCATAGCTCTTATGTTGGAGATGAGGACAAGACTAAAGATGTTCTAATTATAATATTCATGAGATTTATACCAAGAAAGGAGACACATATAGTTAATTAGCTTGATTAGAAAAAATAGATCATAAAAAATGTGATATTTGCTATCATCTACAAAAATGAAAGCAAAGAAACTAGTCAACCTCTTTTTGTTGTCTTGAACTTTCAATAGTAAATTGGACTTGTGGGCAAAAAGAAAGAAACAAAAAAGGTTTCAATTGTTGGCCAATGGTTTGGGTACTAACAATCCATAAAACGTATGGCCTAACTATAAACAAAGTAACAATAGACATTAGAAACATAGACCATTGGAGTCTTATCTTTATAGTGGAGTCAATACTTTATAGATTTTCAAATCTATGAATATATCTTGCATTCTCATTCCAAAAATATGTATGCATGGAAACAAAATATATGTAGTTCTATATAAAGAAGAATGAATGGTATAAAAAAAATGTCAACAATTTTTTTAAACAAATCTAATTATTATATCTCAACAACATATATTATTTTTATTCTTTTATAATATACATTAAATTTATTTCTAAATAGATATTAATTCTAATTATTTTTTAGTTGCTTTGCCATTACAATTGTATTTGTTTTAATGAAAAATATATACTAATAATTAAAAGTTCTGATTAATTTGATACATATATAGATCATTAAAAAAATTAAATAATTTTTAAAAAATAATAATAAAAAAAAATTGTTATTACAAGGGTGTCCCCGCGATCCAGCCTAGTAGACTCGCAACCCAGCCCAGTGGTCTAGTAGCCCGTACCTTGGATACCAAAGGCAAACTGGGGTGAGACTAATCCCTGCAAATGAGATCCCCTGCCCGTAAGAGATCCCCTTCCGCAAGAAGTCCCCCGTCCGCAAGAAATCCCACCTGTATCATCTTCTATAAAATATCTCTCACAATTTTGTTGTGTAATGAGAAAACAATAGCGTGCCTATTGAAAGTAACGGTTGTGTAGGGAATAGCCGTTGCTAAAGTAGTGTCCTAACGTGGAGAAGAAACGAACAACCTTTATTTTAATGTACCGCTCGCCAGCTTTTCAACGGTCGAGTTGTTTGGAAGTTGAGCAGAAGTTTCCAAGTGGAATGGTTTTAACATGCGTGCCCTTCAAGTTGGTCAAACTATGTCGCCAGTCTAACCAACACTGAAGGCGAAACGTGCGGAATTTTCTGAGGCCACAAATTGCTTAACTCTGACGTCGGAATAAGACAGACAGAGATTTTGCGTTCGTCCATTACGCCGACTTCACATTTCCCATTTTCCCTTTTTTTTTATTCGCCCAACAGCCGAGAATTCAAACCCCGAGTCGCTCACGTCTTCAGTTAATTTCTTGGAATGTGGCACTTCCTCCTCCCTTTTCATACGTCTATAAAAACACTGTCCAATGCTCTTCAAGTATTCAGTGCTACCCTCCGTAAAGCCAAACGATGGCCAACATTTTTAAAACCGCGGGATGCGATTTGGTGAGGGGAAACGATCTCCGGCCAACACTTCCGTCCCCAAGCTCTCAACCCGCCGGAAATTACAGTAATAATATACGCTGTAATTCTGAAAGCCCAAGGCAAGTCGGCCTAAAACGCCGGGAAATGCTTCTGGCTTCCACGTCGGTGCGCGTACCAGCGACGGGGCTTCTGCTGAAGCCGGGCGATCAGGTATCGGGTCTCACCGACTACCACAACCTCCAGAATGCGCAGAAGCTCAAGTTTAAATACACCTCCGACATTGACGTGGCATCGTTGTTTCCGTTATCTGACTGTGAACCCTGTAACGGACATCCTGTCGAAGCTCGTGTTACCAGGCCTGCATTTAGCGAAGAATTCCGAGGCCGGCAAGAGGAACTTATAATAGAAGGAATAAAGGTGAGCAGGCAGAGGCCGTTCTGGTTCGACGTGTATATCAGAGCAGCGGGCAGAGAAGAAAACGGTGAATACGCAGGGTCTTTCATTCACACGCCGCCTCGCCAGAGAGTCTCGCGTGGGCATCAGCAGAAGCAGCGGAGGAGGGTGGCGTCGTGTTGTTTGAGGTTGGAAATCAGTCATCTTATTCAGAATATGGATGCCCAACACCAGACAAGTGTTATAGTGTCGTTAGTGCCGAGACTGACGACGGATCAAGATCCGCTCTCTGTAGAAAGCATCCGTATAGATTAGTACTGATTTCGAGTTCAACAAAGTATACAAGTCGTCGAGTTCAACAGAATTTTTTTATTGATTTATTGCACATAAGGCGGTACGAGCCCATTCAATTATTGTTGAAATTTCTGCCTCCGATTCATTAATTAAAAATGTTCCTGTTCACAGTTAGGGTACAGATATTAGAGTATTCGTGTCAAAAGAGCATTATCAGGAGGGCCTCAATTTGACGGTCGACCCTGCCAATCATGCCAATTTTTTTTGTAACAATTTAAAAATTATCAACTAACAATAGCAATGGACTTAGTGTGCAATGGGCACGCCGAAGAAGTGTGGAAGGTCAATTAGGATAAATTTTGGTTTTTTTTTTTTTTATAAATAGGACATGATAATTATAATTATATTTTTATATTTTTATATTATTTTAAAATATATATATATATATTGTTAAAGAGATTATCAATTTTGATACTATTAAACATCTATTTTCTAAAATTGATCTATCAGACGAAGGGAAAAATATCGGTCTGCAACTAGGGTTCTCTCGTGCGTGGGCTCTAATCGTGTGTCCTACTGCATTCCGTGGAGGAGGCTCAACCTTCCTCCACGATCTCTCATCATGGGTGTACTTTAGTAGGTGGTCGTGGCGCCCTATTTTTTCTCGGCTGTATCTGAGTTTTGTGTGGAGTGACCTCGACCCCGTGCCGACGGTGGTGTCTTGGCTCGTTCACATGCGGGTGGTCTGAAGGAGTTTTGTTTAATGATGCCAGGGGATACAGAGCCCCCAAACGAAGATTCTAATATCCCCTCCATTCCTAATGAGAATGTGGAAACTTCTAAATCTTGCTAGGACGTGGTTGCGGGAGAAAGGAAACAACTTCCGCAGGGGGCCAAGTTCAACATTGGAAAGGTTGTCGGTGTGTAGAATAATGGGGAGCAAGAACAAGGTAAGCCCTCTTCGGCTCTTCCTTGGAAAGTTGTTCTTGTTCCTAATAAAACCCTAGATGAGGCTATTGAAATGGAGGATGCTAGGTTGATTAAAACTGCAAATTTTTTTGCGGTTGTCGACCCTAGTAGGGTTCCAGCCAGGAAATATATGGAGAAATGGTTCAATAATGTTTGGGAAAGGAAATTAGGTCTACAATTTTATTATTGTCGAGGATTTAAAAGGGATTATTTGTTATTTTTTTCAATAAGCAAAAATCTTAGATGGAGGTAACCTCTAAGCAATTTTGGAATTTTGGTATTCATGTGGTCTTTCATGCTTTGGTATGGAATCCAAAGGCTATGGCAAATGAACTATTGGCCCTCTCGAGCCCTTGATGGATAACTATAAAGCAGGTATCACCCCATCTTTGGAAATTTTCCCTGCTTATGCTTGAACCCTATGGGACTATTCTGAAGGTAGATGATACCAAATCCCTGCTTCCCCATTTTGATGCTTGAGTTTTGGTGTCATTGTTGTCAGGCTTAGACTTACCAGAGGTGTTTGAGATTAAGCTTAAATATGGGAATATTAAATGTGAAATTGAATTGTTGGGTGGGTTGAACGCATGTTATCTTTGCAAACATGAGGGCCATATCCGAAGGAATTTCCCTTTAATAAAAAATAGAACTAATAATAAAGCCACTCTGAGTGGAGGCGATCATGAGAAATTGTAGCCCTTTGGTTTTCAAGGGCGGAATGACAAAGACAAAAATAATGGGGTGGGTACGGAGGGTCGTTACCCTACCCCGCAAGAGATTGACAAAAAATTTGCCCCTGCTAATTCTAAAAGCAACACTAATAAAAGGAATAAGCCTCTGCGGATGGAGAATATTGAGGCACACAAGGAGAATAATAATGTTTCGAGAGTGGAAGAAATTTTTTCCTCTCTCTTACATGATTTAAACAACAACATAGTGAAAGAACAAGAAGCTACTCGTAAGGGTGAAACAAAAAATCTTGGTATAGAGAACATAAATAGTTCTGATCAAATGCACAATACTCCAAAATTAAAATTAAATGCTCAACAGTTGGCATTAATGAGGCTAAGACAACCAAAAGAAATTCAAGAACATAATCCCAATTTGAGTAAGGAATTTTACATATCTAACTCAAAAAAATTTAAAGAAGATAAATTGGTTGAGTCCAAACTAGAATTTGGTGCCCTCGAACTTAAGGATGAATTACCCCTTCAGTCTCTGGAAGATGGGAAATTGTCACAAGATGATATGTCCATTGTGCATCTTAACTCTGATCTAGGAACTATCAGTTTGGATCGGGTTGAAAGTGAATTGGATAAGTCCAACTCTTTCAACACTATTTCTTTTGTTATTGGAAATCAGACGGTTGATAAAATTTTGATTCCTAAATCAGGAATGGATCCTATTAACCCCTTGAGTGGAGTGGCTAGTTCATATGGGTTTGCTTCACCATCAGGTATGGAATACACAGATGAACATGGCTTACTCTCTACTAAGGATACCTCTGAAGGTGATGATAATCCCATGGAGGTTGTTGTTAAAAAAACCCAAAGATACATGAAGAAGAAGGGATTGGAGGCTGGTAAGCCCTTCCAAGATAAAGACCTAAATCAACTCCAAAAGGATAAGAGGAAAAAATTGAGTGGAGTTCTCCCCCCCAATGCTAAGAGGATGGAATCTAAACATACATTACCTAATGTTTTCATAATTTCAAATGTGATAAAGGAGCTACCCCAAATGAACAATCATGATGGACTTAAACTACATTTCATGGAATGTTAGGGGCCCAGAGTCCCCTGACAGAAAACATATTGTAAGGAAGTTTCTAATTCAGAAAAAAGATGTTGAATTTGTGCTATTGCAGGAGGTTAAGGCCATTGGTTTTACCTTAGATACCAGTCTACTTGAGTCATTTGGAAAGAGGCATCTCAATTTGTAACAAAACATGAGAAAGGAAAAGGGGGTGCGGTGATCTTTTTGGCTAACAAATGGGCCTAGTTTGTTGATAGATTTGGGGTCTCTCCTTGCAATAGGGAAGTTTGGTTAATAATCAAGAAAGAAGACATTCACTTTGGTGTTTATGCTATGTATGCTCCCAATGACTATAATGAATAGATCCGACTCTAGAATTGGCTGGGCACTTTGCCAGACATTTCGTGGATAGTTGGTGGTGATTTCAACTTTATTGAGAGAGAAAAAGATAAATGGGGAGGATATGGTTTTGAATGGAAGGGGAATGAAAGATTTTACTGGCAAAGGATGATATCCAAACTCCAATTAGAAGATCTGATTGAAGGGAAAAAAAAAGATTCTAAATTTATCTGGTATACATGGTGTAATTCCGAGTAGGGAGGTCAAAGAATTTACTATAGACTAGATAGGTTCTATTTCAATAGTTCCTTCTTTTCGGTTGTTTTAGTGAATCCTGGATGCAAGGTTGAAGTCTCTCCTTTTTCCCTCTTTGATCATCACCTGATAAGAGCTAAATTTTGTCTCAAATAGGGTGCCCTTAAAGCTGCCAAAGGTGTTGGTGGATTCTTTTTTAATACTGCTCTGCTCCAAGACACTGATTGCAAAAATTCCATTTTGTGTTTAAGACAAATTAACAAATGGTTGTACATAAATCTTTCTCATAGGGAAAGATGGAACTTGAATACTAAAGGATGGAAAGCCTTGTTCCAAACCATTGTGAAAAAGAAATGCAAGGACCGCCGAAAGGAGGAGTCCCTCCTTCAAGATAAACTCTTACAAACTGAAGTTGAGCTGCAACTGAACCCTAGTGATGAGGATCTCACAAACACCTGGTGAACTTGGCCAAGAGCTCCCTTAGGAAATTTCAAAATAACAAAATCAAAGGCCTAAGGGTCATAGCAAAAATGAATTAGCTTGCAAATGGAGATAAAGGCACTAAATTCTTTTTTAGATATATCAAAGAGAAACAGGCCAGAGAGCAAATTGGTTTCCTTACTGTAAATGATGTCACTATAAACAATCTAGAGGAAATAAGGACCCAATTTTTTCCTTTTTATAAAAGTCTATAATTCTCCTCTGATGGTGAGACTATTGTCAATCTCCAGCCAAGACAACATATTGAGAAGATTATACCTAAAAAGGTAAATTCTGAGATGGTTGATGCACTTGGAAAGGATGTCACTATGCAAGAAATCAAAAGGGCTATCCTGTCCCTTAAAAATGATAAATCCCCAAGAGTTGATGGCCTCCCTGCTGAGTTCTATAAATCCTTTTTGGACTGGGTTAGTGATGATCTTCTCCTTGTATACAAGGAAGCTTTTGAGAAAGGAACTCTTGGCATCCCAATCAACAAAGGGCTAATCAAGTTGATCCCTAAAGAAGGAGACAAAACCCTGGTTAAAAATTGGCGACCTATTACATTACTTAATGTCTCTTACAAAATTCTTGCTAAGATTTTGGTTTACAAAGTGGCTCTTGTTCTCCCCTGAATCATTAACTCTACCCATACTAGATTTATCAAAGGGAGATGCATTCTTGAAAATCTAATCATTAGTTGGGAGGCTTTGAACTGGGCAAAGATTACTGGTCAGGATGTTGCAATGCTTTTGTTGGATTTCGAAAAAGCTTACAACATGATTGAATGGGGTTTTGTATTACTAATGATCAAAGCCTTTGGATTCCCTGATTCTTTTTGTCATATGGTCATAACTCTTTTTTGTGATGCCACTACCCAAGTTTAGGTTAATGGACTCCCATCGTAGGAAATTGTACTTGAATGGTCTATAAGGCAAGGGTGTCCTCTTTCCCTATCTCTCTTTGTAATTGCTTCAGATGCCTTACATTATGTGTTAAGGGAAAATTCTTCCATTCCAAGAATCAGAGGTCTTAGACTACTTGATGAAAATGATCTTCTTAACCTCCAATTTGCAGATGATACATCAATTCTTTTGTGCTTGGAAGAGGCCAACTTATCAAATTTGTTGGGTAAGTTGGAAGTTTTTTGTCTTGCCTCAAGAGCCAAAATTGCTCCCTCTAAATTTCATCTCTTAGGTTGGACTAAGGTGGCTCCTAACTGGCTCAGTAAATATTGTCTCCAATGGGGGGGCCCACACAAGATTGTGAGATATCTTGGCATTCGCTATGCGGTCGAGCCTAATATTAAGGAAATGTGGCTTTGGGTTAGAGATAAGATTGAAGGAAGATATCCAAGTGGAATAAACAATTTTTATCATTGGCTGGGAGAATTCAAATCTGTTAAAAGATTTTGTCCTCATATAGTATCTATTTTGCTTCAGTGTGGTTCTTTAATTCTTATTAGATTATTGAAATTCAAAAAAAGATAAAGGCTTTTCTTTGGTTTGATGGTAAGGGGAAAGGGAAACAACATTTAGTGAAGTGGGAGTGGTGTACACTGGAGAAAGCTAAAGGTGGTATGGGATTAAAAGATCTTAGATTACAAGGCACTACATTGGCTACAAAATGGATTCTTGGTGCTCTCGAGGGTGAGGAGCCATGGAAGGTGTTGGTTAGATAGAATATCAGTAATGCTACTCCTAAACATGCTAAAACTTGGAAGTCCTTACCTTTCAGTGATATCCTTAGTAGGAAGGAACCCATCTTACTTGTTGGTTCTAATGTCTTTAGGACTATTTGGAAGGCATGGGAAATAATGAAGATTAGAGTCACCAACTATCACTTTATCTCAGGGGCAATGGGACCATTCAGATCAATAGATCTATTTGGTGGAATCTTGAACATAAGGGGAAACCCTTGGCCTTAATTCAGGGATGCTGTGCTAAGAGTTGGGCCAGTAAAGGGATCTAGTGTTTCAAGCATATTTTGAGAGATGGCAAACTCAAAAACTGGAACGATTTTTGCTTAGAATATAATATCTCTCCTACTCATTAGATGACTTATTCAATTCTCTGGGAAGCCTGTAACAAATTGCATTTTCTTGTCATATATAAAGATGATAAAGCTCAATACATGGAATTTTAGTGGCTAAATGGTAACAATATAAAAAATAAAGTTAAAGATATGTATTCTATGCTCACATAGCATATTGATTTGACTGATCATCTAAACTAGATATGGAAGGTTAACTGGAATAAAAACTATTGGAAATTAATTTTTTAGCTTAACTGGTCCAAAAAGATGGAAGCGAAAATTGCTTGTTTTAGATGGTTACTTATACTGCAAAGGCTACCATATAGAACAAATTTTAATGATATTGATATTTGCAATCTTTGTAGAACTCCTGAAACAATTAAGCACATCTTCTTTGATTGCATTTTTGCTAAAGAAATTTGGGAAATATTTTGTGATACTCAAGATATTTGGGACACTAATAGACAACCTCTCCCTAAAAAGATTCTTTTTCAATGTTCAAAGATGGGAAAGACTGTTGCATTATTTTGGTTGTGTTTTTCTTCCATTATTCTTTGGTCCATCTGGAAAGCTAGAAATGAGGACAGATTTCAAGGGAAGAGGAGGGTGCTTACTGAGCCTTACAGAAGACTCATCTTCCATAATGTTGTCATGCAGGTTTATATCACGGTGGAGCTTTCCAAGGATGAATTTTGGCACTACCTTGAAAATGGACAGGTTACCATTGATATTATGTAGGCCCGTTATGGACACATGTGGCCAGAAGGCCATCCAAGGGTTGATGTATTTATGAGATCCCTTCATTCTTTTAGGCAAGCTATTGCAGGTGGTCAGAATAGGGGAGGTGGTAACAGGGATCGGATTATACAGCCATCCACTACTTAACAGAATGCAGCTGAAGCCCTGTTGCAGCTACGTAATGGAATTGATGCTCCAAGGAATCAATGATCATTTGCCTCAGGCACCTTCATATCCTTTTTAATTTTGTAATGTTCCTAAATGTTGTATATTGCTAATATGTACACAATCTAACACTATATCTTGTGGTATCATTGACACTCTGCTGCAGGTCTATCTTGGATGTTTGATACTCTGATGGTTGATCCATTTTGTTATTTTGTAAGGGGTTGTAAGGCTGGGACTCATATAATGATGTTATCTGGGTTTGTTTTTTTCTCGTAACTAGGGGAATTACTGTTTCCTATTGTATAGGGGGGATGGTGGTTGATCTATAGTTGGATCTGATGCTCTTTTTATCTGTATCTTCTGTTTACTCTATACTTAATATAAAATTTTTGTTAAAGAATATAATATATATAATAATTAGATAGTATAATCATATTATTTACAATTTAAAATATATATTATATATTCATTATGTCGTAATGTTAAAATTTAAATGTGCTCATTATTAAGATCTTGGCTATAATTTTTCGTTTTAGTAAAATCTAAATGTGCTCATTATTAGGATCTTGGTCGTAATTTTAATTGTATTGATAATTTTGTTAACGAATATAATATATATAATAATTAGATAATATAATCATATTATTATATAAAATATACATTATATATTAGTTATACTATAATGTTAAAACCTTTTTTTATTATATAGAATATACATTATATATTAATTATACCGTAATGTTAAAACCTAAATGTGCTCATTATTAATATTTTAATAAATTTTTATCAATAAATCTTTGAATTTTTTAAATTTGTATCTTGTATATCAAGAATATTCTCCTCACTAAAGTTGGAACCCACTCCATATCTCTTCCTCAACTTTTTATGAATAAATCTTTGAATTTTTTAATTTATATTTTGAATCCTCATTCAACCCTCTACTTCGATATGACATTCTTCATAGTCAAGTGAATAGATGACTAATCTAACATTAAAGACATAATTGCAAGCATCCTCATTCACACACCACCACGACTATTCATAGTCCAGTCAAGAAAGGAAAATTGTTTTAACGAATTCTCCTCTCTACAATAACGAAATTCACCCACCTGAAAGAGAACATTGCTCAGGATCTTGGCCATAAGAGTTTGGAGGAACGAAAACCAATAGTGGCGGGGAAAGTAGTTTCTAAGATACTGAAAACCAGTCAGAGCTTGAGATCATGTGAACATTCCTCACTTTGAATGGTACGATTCACTATAGTAATGGTAAGATTGCAGTAGGAGGATGAAACGACGTGATGTTTAAAGATGTTGAGCAGATTGACTCGCCCAAAAATCCTAGTCCAAGTACTAAGCGAAAGAAACCCTAGCAAAATGCCATCCACAAGATGTGGGTTCGTAATGACACTAGTTGCCAAGATGGTAACAATGGTATTCATTTCCATGGTTAGGTCAACATCAACTTTTCCCATAGGTTTTTTCGCCTCACCACAATTAATGTTGTGGTAGTACAATAGTGTTTGTGTGAATCAATGGCTGACAATGGTTCCACTATCAACCAAGAGCTATCTTTCTTTTTCCACCGTCTATATGCAAAATGAGCTCTGAAAGCTCATATAGGACACGCCTTCGGCTTAAATATATTTTATAAAGATATTATAAATTAGATATATATTTTATTGTAAAGTGTTTACCCTTAAAAACATTAAAAGTCCAATTATACGACCATCAAATTCAGCTTGCTTGGCCATTTATAGTCTTATTTTTTATATTTTAATTGTATTTTACAATATAAACTGAAAAGAGGTTTAAATATTAATATAATTTTTAAATTATAATTAAATATAAATATTTATTTTAAATTAATTTTCAATATAATATTTCATATTCAATTTTTCTATTTTTTCTTAAAATTATAATTAATAATATTAAAAAATAAATTAATGTTATTAATTATTTAAGATTAATAATTTTTAATAATTATTAACATATTTTTTTAATTTATTTAAATAAAAAATAGAATGGCATGAAAATTTATATTTGTTATTGAATTTTTAATTGACAATTACGATCAATTTAAATATCATGTTTAATAGGCTTTATTTTTTATTATAAGAGTAAGAAATCAACTATAACTTGATAAGGGTGGATTTTAGTGATGTGTAAGTATGTTTTAAAAAATTATTAATTTAAATTTAATATCTATTTAGATGTCAAATTATTAATATTTAATAATAAACATACAATTTGTGATATCTTAGTAAAACAAAATATAATTTTTCAAAGTAAATAATATCTAAAATAAAATCATTCTTAAGTAAATATTAAAATAAATAATTATTATCGTTTTTCATCTATCTACTTATACTTACCTATTTATGGTTACATCTATATAATATTTTAGGTTGATATTAAAAATGATATTCATATAAAAAATAAAATACCTCTTGAAGTAAAAGTTCAAGCATTTTTTTTAAATTTTGGAAAAAAATAATTAAACATATTCTTTTATCATTTATTGCATTATTACTTTTAGAAAATAGCTCTTCTATAAAATATAAAATAAACAATGTTTAAAATAAAATAATTCTTAAATAAAGGTTAAAATAAATAATGGATATATGTTTTATCATATCTATTACTTATGTGTCTTGTGTATGTAATAGTTTAAATAGATATTAAAAAATAACTTCAATGTATAGATTAATTAATGACAACTTCAAATGGAAAAAAAATATAATAATATGTCAATTTTAAAGTATTTTAGATATATATTTAAGCTATCTACACAAGCGTTAAAATGGATTTAAAATGTAATGTTTTGAGTTAGCATTTGGTTTGTTAGCTTATATAATTATGATTGAGACTAAATGCTTATAATGATTGAATGTTCATGTTATAAAATTTTGACAATTAATTGTATATTTTATCCTACCAGATGCATAAGTTAATGGATTTTATAAAATTTAATGTAATGTACCTATTTATAATTTCCAAAGAATGTAATGTATGACTGTAATCAACAATTCAATTAATATTTTTGAATCTTTCCATTAATAACAACATCAAAATGTCAAAATATCATAAATTAATTTTGTTATAATATATTTTTCTTATCGTTTATATAATCTTGTAACCAAAGACATTTGTAGAAACTTAACATGTTAATTTAATAATTAGAATTCAAATATTCCTTATAGACAATACTTCTACAATATAATATTATTACATTTCAATTTAAATTTTAAAAAATTACAAAATTCAAACTTTTTAAATTTATATTCTAATTTTTAAATTTTACAAACAAATATAATATTCTACAATTAGTATGACTACTGCTCTCCGTAAAGTCAGACGATGGCCAACATTTTTAAAAGCGTTGCAGGTGATTTGGTCTGTGCAAATGATCTCCGGGCAACATTTCCAACCCCAAGCTCTCCACCCGCCGACAATTACAGTAATAATATCCACTGTAATTCGGAAATCCCAAGGCAAGTCGGCCTGAAACGCCTGGAAATGCTTCTGGCCTCCACGTCAGTGCGCGTGCCAGCGACGGAGCTTTTGCTGAAGCCGAGCGATCAGGTGTCGAGTCTCACTGACTACCACAACCTCCAGAATGCGCAGAAGCTCAATTTTAAATACGCTTCCGACATTGACGTGGCATCGTTGTTTCCTTCATCTGACAATGAGCCCTGTTATTCTTGATTTCAAAATATTTTACAATCAAATATTTTAAATGCAATCACATGGCACGCAACGAGGAGCCAATAGGTGGAGAAGAACAGGAAATGGAAGCGACGAGGGCGAAGCAAGATTAGAACATCAATGTCACCACTAGGTGTAGTAACTAACAAAGGCATGTGTGCAGAGTTTGGTATATGTCATAGCAGATGCAAACAACATAGTTGATACATTGTATGTAGTGGTGGACAATGTATCTCCCCTATATTGTGCAGATATGTATGTATGCTATAGTAGATACAAACAGGATTGATACATAGTCATGCATACTTGTTGTATAGAACATTCCACAAAAGGAAACACAACGAACAATATAGTATTTTGTGGACAACACGTTACAGAAGATTGAAACAATATAGCACTTTGAACAACATATTTTTTGAAAATGAAACAATATAGCGTAAGGTAGAGAACAACAATGAGCAATTCCTTACAGAGAGAAAGATAAACTATATAACACTAACTATATAATGAAATTCTAGTTGATCATTATAATTAGTTTGAAATATCATGTATAATAGAGTTTATTTTTAATGATTATGTTAAGAAGTTAATAATAATTATAAGGGGTGGATTGTAATGATGTGAATGTATTAACAAAAAACTAATAATTAAATTGATGATGATTTACCTCTCAAATTACTAATATTTCATAATAGCATACTATTAATGATGTCTTATTACAATTAAAATAATTGATAATAGAAACCAAATGTTACTCTTCAAATTATACAATGTTTAAAATAAAATAATTCTTAAGTATATATTAAAATAAATAATTCTTATGTACATTTTAAACTAATATAGATATCTTCAATACATCTAACTCAAAAATACAAAGAGATAAATTAGTAAAGATATCTCGAGATATCTCTCAAAGCCTTTTAGATATGTGCATTTAAGATATATGTTAACGTTAAAATCACTTTAAGATGTAAATTTTTGAGTTGGAATTTGGTTTGTCAGGTTGTATAATTATGATTGATTAAATGATTTTTATGAGTGAATTTCATGATATAAATGTTTGACAATTAGTTTTGTATTTTATTATATTAGATTTAGAGGTAAACGAATTTCATGATATAAATGTTTGACAATTAGTTTTGTATTTTATTATATTAGATTTAGAGGTAAACGAATTTCATGATATAAATGTTTGACAATTAGTTTTGTATTTTATTATATTAGATTTAGAGGTAAACGAATTTTGTAAAAGTTGATGTAATGTATCTATTTATAATTTACAAGGAATTAAATGTGAAATTTTCACTAATTTAATTTGAAGTTAATAACATGTTTTGTTAAAAAATAAAGATGAAGATGAAACAGAAAAAGGAATATCATAACTCATAAGATTTAAGATTGAAGCTTCCACTTTCCTTGGTTTTCGTGGTTGGTTTCTAAGTTGTCATGATCAAGTGCATAGCCTACATATCTTTCTTCTTTATTTACTTGTGTAAGGTCAACAAATTTATTTCTAACACTTTCCCCCTTTAGTTTTGCACTCATTTGAGAATTCTCTTATGATAACCATGATTTCAACGATTTTGGACTTCTTAGACAATGAATTATTCCAAAATAACTCATCCTACATGGAAATTATCTTTTGTACCAAAAAAAACGTGTTGCATCGTTGCTCTCCACCTTTCTATTAGATAGGCCACCAAAGTGTCACGCTTCTATCCTCTAGACACGAATGTGCATTAATGTCCAAAATATCAAAAAATACATTTTTGAAAGGAAGCAATGGTGCAAAATATGCTTCACCAACCAAATCACATTAACAACAATAATTTTAATTCCAAATTCTCAATAATTAAATATGATGAAAACAAATGAAGTTTAATTTAACAATAAAATTTTGGTAATTTACGTCAAAGGCGTATCCTATTTGAATTGTGTTGAGCTGAGTTGAGGTATCTACAAAGCAAGCTAATCTAGGATATGATTGTTTTCATCTGAACTGCTGAATGAAACCTTGTTGACTTCAATTTTTTCTTGCCCATGTGCTCTTGTCATCTCCACCCCTGTTGCTACTATTGGTGGATTGGCCACTGCACAAGGCTCAAATTTCTCATCCACATGGTTCCCACCAATTTGCTATTGGCCAAAGCTTTAGAAACCTTCAATAAAATGCAATTGGCAGGTGTAAATCCACACTCCACAACCTTTGTTACCATTCTCCTACCTGTGCAAAAATGGGGGCTTTGGAACAAGGCATGGACATCTATCAAAGCATAAAAGACAGGAATTTTTTCAGCTGTTGTAGTTGCAAATGTCTGGGTAGACATGTATGCAAAATGTGGAAGCACAGATAAGGAACGTGAAGTGTTTGACAAGGTTCCTCAAAGAGATGTGGTCTCGGATATGCACAAAATGGATTTGTTGAAAAGGCTTTAGAAATTTCCTAGCAAATGCAATTGTCAAGTTTAAAGTCAAATTTCAAAACCTTTGCTAGCATCTGCCCTGGCCATGCCAAAATGGGAGCTTTGGAATAGTATGGACATCCATTAAATTATAGTCGCAACTGCCCTAGCAAACATGCATGCAAAAAGTGGAAGCATTAACAAGGCACGTGAATTGTTTGAGAAAATACCTGACTGTGAATTGTTTGATAGAATTCTTGAAAAGGATGCCATCTCATGGACTGCAATGATTGCAAGATATGTACAAAATGGATTTATTGAAAATGCTTCTACATATTTGGAGGCATAAGTCATAATCGAAATGCTCATGGGCATGATTTGGAGACAACTATCAGGAGTAAGTTTCACAAATCTTCCCAAACTCCTACTACTCTAGTTTGGAGGGACAGTAACCTTAGCACCCAAAACCAAATGATGAAGGCCTGGGTTTCATCCACTGCTTGATAAGATGGCCTCTATTGTTTATTCCTTTAGCTCAAAGTGGGTAGAGAGGATTAATAGAATATCCTATCCTAATAGAAATAGAAACTTTCATGCATATGCAATTGGCAGGCATAAAGCCAAATTCCACAACCTTCGTCAGTTTCCTCCCTGCCTGTGCCAAAATGGGAGCTTTGGAATAGGGTATGGATATCCATCAAAGCATCATGAAAGGAGGGATTTTTTTTGAAATTATAGTGGGAAATGCTCTGGTAGACATATGTATGTAAAATGCAGAAGCATAGAAAAGGCACGTGAACTATTTGATAGAATGCCTCAAAGAGAGGTTATCTAATGAAATGCAATGATTGTAGGATATACACAAAATGGATTTTTTAAAATTTATGATGGATACAACCTAACCACGTCAATGATTATCCATCTATAGACTGCCGGTCAAATAAAAGTTTTGAAAAAATTGATGTTGCATCTACTTTGGATCTGCAATGCCATAGAATGCACATTTGAAACTTCTTTGCCTTTTAATATAGCTACAACTAGACTTGGCATATTTCTGAAGTATGAAACTTTTTTCAACTTTGTTTGCAGTTTTAGCTTTTACCATGGTTTAAGATAACTTATACCTTCAGCAAAAAAATCTTCCTTTATGAAGAAAGAAGCTAAGAAAGCAACGATATTATTGATCAAATTCAGAACATTTAGCAAAAAGTCTAAAACATTTTGTGATAAAAGCATCTAATGCAAGCAACAACAAGATCTCTTCTGGGTGTTGCACCAAAAGAAGGATGGTAATGAAGTTTTGTCACACCCACAAAAGGAAAGCCTCATGTGGCATCACAAGAATATTAGATTGTTTCTCTATATAATTTTTGAAATTATTCTTCCTTCCTTGGTTTGCATCATGTTTTCAGTGTTGACATTCTATTTCAAATTGTCCACTTTTGAGTGCACCAAATGGAGCAAAATCATTTCCAGCCAGGGATTGAATCTTGATTGTAGTGTACCTATTGCAGGACCAGATAGTTGGAACAAAGATGAACAACACAAGGAATGAGATCATACCCATCTTTAAAGTTGTCAAAGCAAGTCAAATCATTTACTAAGGAAATATTTCACCAAATCTTAGATTGTGAAGTAGTTTTGGCACCTTTTTTTTTGGTTTGGTGCAATGAGAGCTATCACTTTGCAAAGATAGGTAACTACCCCAAGTGGCAGGATGAATCCTATAGTTAATGCCAACATCAAATAAATTTTCCTAATCAACATCTTACTTGGAAAAGAAACACTTGCAATTATAAATTATACAACTTGATATCTGACATATTCTAAATGGTTGAGGTTGTGCTCCCACCAATTGTTATCTAATAGGATTTGTTGGTTGTACCTCTCCAAGAGATGGAGACTAAGAAACTCCTTATTTTCATATTTTTTGTCTACTTTGAAATTTGAGGTAGATGATATTGTTGAGGTGGTTCTTCATCCAATTTTTCTTTGTATCATGATCGGAGATGTTTTATCCTTTATTTAGGGGGTTGCAATTCATAGATGTATATCCTTGCATATGAACCCTCAGGGTTCTTAGGATGACTTCCTTAAGCCTGGTGTAGACATTGAAGGTCACAAACACTAACTAGATACAACCTTCTGACACACATATAGGAAAAAATGAATCGACAATGTTCCACTTTTTAGTATTGCTACCAACACTTTGAAACTACCTAGTAGAAATCTTGGCTTTACCCTTGACACTTGTCCATGAGATGGGTCTTGGAAGCAACATCATATCACTATATTTTTTCTTTATTACCAGAGGTTCATTGGTTGTGGATGTTAGGAAAGGTTCTAGGATGTGTGTCAGACTTGCTTTGAGTATTGTTAATCTTGACCCTCTTATTCCTAGACAAATTTTGGGTAATCATCGTATCTTGCATTGGCTCGTTCATGGTGACAGATGGAAAAATTGTTGGTTGTTGCACGATTTGAGCGACAAACATGGTGATATCACTACTCCCATCTTTATTCTTTGTCATCTCAATGCTTCCTTCGAAGATCCTTTCCATATAAGACTATTTTTACTTAGTCTTTATGGTTTTAAGTTCACCTCTTTTTTATCATGTTATGTTAGCATTTCATTAGTTCATAGTTGCTTGATCTTTTCACAACCAAGGATCCTTCAATTCTACTCTTCTCTATTATAGCTTAATGTAATTATTGAGTTCTATTGACCTAAACTTGGTGATATATGAACATAAATATGATAAAATATTATCCTACATGACTCTTTCTTTTCAGTATTTTTTGGGTTGATAGAGTAGAAGATTTTTAATGTCCATAAGGTCAAAGATAACCTATCATAAAATAGACCATGCTATTTTTGTTTTGTGAAATGTTGATTTTCTATCATTCAATTTAATAATGAACTATCTCATTCTCTCAACCATCTCCCCACTGAATTAAAACTTAGATGTACGCCTATTTACTTACTAATTTGTCTTCTAGAATTCTATATACTTGTTTAGAAAATATTTCTAATAATAACACAATGTGGCTAACTACTTTTGGACATAGTTAATCAAGAAATCTTGCAAATTTAAACCTATTGTTTTGAATGTATATTTGTGATACAAAATGCTACATTCTTTTGTTTGTTATGAAAGGCCCATTTCCTTAAGAGAGAACTATGCATTTGTAGAGAGTTTTAGGGGATTCAAATGTTTTGCAAGTGCACTTTAATTGATTCAAATGTTAGAACACCTAGAGGAAAATGGAAGACTAAACAACCAATTTTTCAAATATATCATTTTATGTGCTTACAAATAAGTGATACATTAAATAATATTAAAAAAAAAAAATTGTTTCAATACTGATTGATTTTGAAGTTTGATCTTTATTAAAAAAATCTTTAATAATATGTAGAAATCTCATATTTATAATTTAAAATTTTATATTATTTTGAATAGCACTAAAAATATTAATTATTATTGTATCTAATTTTTTATTATTAATATTTCTATTTTACAATTTTTTTGTAAAATATTGAATAATTGTTTTAAAACAATTTAAATATTTTTTTGAAACTTGGAGAGGAGTGTATGATATCATACATAATCAAAATTGATAAATATTTTATTTTTTTGAGGTTTCATTTTATTTTTAACTTTATAACTTTGATTTTACTTGTGACTTTTAATATAAAAATACATTTTATTTTATTTTTCTAGTATTCTATGTGTAGTAGGGTTTTAGTTTTTAAAATTTAATTTATTTAAGAATTCACTTTTATTTATATTCAATTTTATGACATTTTATTAAAATTTACTTTCTAACATGTTAAAATATTTTTTTTACATTTCTATTTAATTATTTATTAATTTAATAAGTTTATTATTTATTTTTTTAATATTTGGATTTTGATATATTTTGACTTTGCATTTAGTATATTCTATTTTAATTTTTAATTTAGATTTAAATTACTAAAATTTATTTTAATTATATACGTCTTTTTATGAAATTACAAATAATAATTAAAAATAATAGAATCAATTTAATTTATAATTATTTGTATTACTAAAATAAATTATATTTGGAATTTTTACTTATATTTATATAATACAATGAAATTTCAACTTAAAATCTTAATTAAAGTTAGCAAGTGAGAGAGAGAAACAAATATATAAATGGACTGATAGATGGGAGATTAGAAAAGGTAGAAGAGAGAGAAAAAAAGATAGGGATAGAGAGACAAATAGAGAGATAGAGAATGAGACAAATAAATATATCTCTTTATCTCTCCCTCTTTCTATCCATATCTCTTCCCCACCCCCCCCTCTCTCTCTCTCTCTATATATATATATATATATATATAACACTCCATGTTTCTCCCTCATCTCTATCTCTATATCACACTCTCACTCTCTCTCACACACACATACTTCTTGTTTCTCCCTCTTATATCTATATCTTTATCCCCCCTCTTTTTATCTCTCCCTCTCTCTTTATCTCTCACCATCTCTATCTCTATCTCTTTATCACTATATCTCTATATCTCTCTATCTTTAACTCACTCTCTCTCATTATATCTCTCTATCTTTATCTCTCCCTCTACCTCTCTATCTATTTGTCTCCCTCTTCCTCTCTCACTCTATCTTCATCTCTACCTTTATCTTCCTCTCTCCTCGTTTATCTCTAGGCATGCCTCCTCTCTATCCATCCATCTCTCTCCCCCTCTCCCTCTCCCTCTCCCTCTCCCTCTCCCTTTCCCTCTTCCTAAACCTCTATATCTATATCTCTTTGCCTCTATCTCTATCTTTCTTCTTCCATATCTCCATATATCTCTATCTCATTATGTTTATGGATCTCTCTCCCTATATCTAGCCTTATATCTCTCTCTACCAATTGACCTCATACACACCACAACAAATTACAAAGCATAGATCAAAAGTAAGTTTCCCTAATTGCCCTTCCACAACACTTCGGCGTACCCATTGCACACCAAGGTGCGATTGCTAGTTATAACTTTGTTCACGTTTTCATTCACTTTGTTGGAATCTGCTACTTCCTCTTCTGCCCACATATGTCTATAAAACATTGCCCAATGCTCTCTCACGTTTTCATTCATTGCTGCTCTCCGTAAAGACAAACGATGGCCAACATTTTTAAAAGCCAACACTTCGACCCGCCAGAAACGCCAGGCCGTAATAATATCCGCTGTAATTCTGAAAGCCTAAGACAAGTCTGTGATCTGTTTTGTTTTTCTTGTTTTTATAAATTAATTTTGGTCGTATTTTATGATTTAAGCCTGAAAGAGGCTAACATTTTCACCTAATGACGTTTGTTGCTTCATCTCATAAATTTACTAATTGGCAATGGACGAGTTAAGTTGCATGCCGTGTTGACCCTTCTCTACTTTTTTATTTCCGTCTAACTCCTACCCTCCAGAACACCAAAGTTAATAAAGATTATGGATTTGCTCCCAAATCTTAGTAAGTCTTTTCAACTAGATTTCAAAGGAAACAGAGCCAAAGTTGAAAGTGATGTTGGGTCCACTATGATATCACCACCAAAATCTCCAAAGTTTCGTCCCAATGCAAGATTGATGGTGGGCATTTGTTCACCTGTACTTCTTCGGAAGGAAATGTAACTCGCTACACAGATCGTCCATTAATATTATTTTATTTTGAAAGTAATAGAAGAGAAGTTGCTACAGTAATGTCTATACATCCTGAACTAACGTGGGGAAGAGATGAACAGCCTTTATTTTAATGTGACTGCTCGCAAGCTTTTCAACATTCCAGCTGTTAGGAGATTGAGCAGACGTCTCTAAGAGAAAAGCTTTAATCTTGCCAGTGAAGCGCAACACTGACGGGTAAAACGTATACAATTTACATTGAGCCATGTAATGCGCAAATGTCACATCGGACTAAGACATGCACAAATTTTGCGTTCGTCCATTACGCGAACTTCACATTTCCATTTCCCATTGCGTTGATTAATTAGAACATCTGAGAAATCAAACCCCGAATCCCTAACGTTTTCCTTTACTTTCTTGGAATGTGGTAGTTGTTCCTCCGTCTATAAAAACACTACCCAGTACTTTCTAAGTATTCACTTCTGCTCTCCGTAAAGTCAGAAAATGGCCAACATTTTTAAAAACGTTGCAGGCGATTTGGTCCGGGGAAACGATCTCCCCACAACATTTCCAAGCCCAAGCTCTCCACCCGCCAGAAATTACAGTAATAATATCCGCTGTAATTCCGAAAGCCCAACGCAAGTCGGCCTGAAACGGCGGGAAATGCTTCTGGCCTGCACGTCGGTGCGCGTGCCAGCGACGGGCCTTCTGCTGAAGCCGAGCGATCAGGTGTCGAGTCTCACCGACTACCACTACCTACAGAATGCGCAGAAGCTCAAGTTTAGATACGCTTCCGACATTGACGTGGCATCGCTGTTTCCTTCTTCTGACGGTGAGCCCTGTAACGGACATCCTGTCGAAGCTCGTGTAACCAGGCCTGCATTTAGCGAAGAACTCCGAGGCCGGCAAGAGGACGTTATATTACAAGGGATAAAGGTAAGCAGGGAGAGGCCTTTGTGGTTCGACGTGTATATCAGAGCAGCGGGCAGAGAAGGAACCGGTGAATATGCAGGCTCTTTCATTCACATGCCGCCTCGCCAGAAAGCATCGCGTGGGCATGAGCAGAAGCAGCGGAGGAGGGTGGCGTCGTGTTGTTTGAGGTTGGGAATCAGTCATCTGGTTCAGAATATGGATGCCCAACACCAGACAAGTGTTATAGTGACGTTCGTGCCAAGACAGAAAACGGATCAGGATCCCCTGTCTGTAGAAAGCATCCGTATAGATTATTCCTGATTTCTGAAAATAAAGCCAGTTATATTGTAGATGAAATATATATTTTATCATGATTTTATATAATTTCTTTTTATCTAAGAATATTCTTTTATATAATAAAATCTTTCAAGATATTTTACAATCAAATCTTTTAAATGCAATCACACAGCTATCAAATATTTAGAAGAAATAGGGCTAGAAATTGACGGCAGTCTTCATTTTAAAATTTTGGTTGTATTTTATAATATAAATTTTGGGTACTTGAGGTGAGCTAGGGTGAGACTAGTTCCTTGTCCCCTACGATCCCCCGTCCACTCCCACCTCTTAAATCAGGGAGTGGAGTCAAACCCTAGACCAATGGGGAGGAAACCCATTGCCCAAGCCAACTCTACTACCCGTTCGGACTATTATCAAAAAAACATTAATATAATATTTATATTCACTTTTTTGGGGGTAATTTTATTTTTAATAACGATTAATAATATTTAATTAAAAAATATTAATGTTATTGATTATTTAAGATTCATAATATTTAATAATGATTAAAATATTATTTTTATTTATATAAATAAAAAGTAAAATGACATATAATGAAATTTGTATTTGTTAATGAATTTTTAGTTGATCGTTATAATTAGTTTGAAATATCATGTTTAATAGAATTTATTTTAAATTATTATATTAAGAGGTTAATTATAATGATAAGGAGTGGATTGTAATGATGTGAGTGTATTAATAAAAACAATTGATGATTATTTATGTGTCAAATTACTAATATTCCATAATGACATACTATTAGTGATGTCTTATTACAATTAAAATAATTTGATAATAGAAACTAAATGTTACTCTTCAAATTAAACAATGTTTAAAATAAAATAATTCTTAAGTATATATTAAAAGAAATAGTTCTTATGTCTTTTCTTATCTATCTACTTATCCATTTATGGTGCATCTATTTGGTAGTTTAGATAGATATTAAAAATGATATTCATATAGAAAAATATAATACCTCTTGAAATTAAAATTGAAGTAATTTTCTTTTCAATTTTTAAGATAAATTATACATAATTTTTTATGATTTATTGCATTATTATTAAAAAAATAACTCTTTAATAAAATATAAAGAATAAAATGTTTAAAATAAAATAATTCTTAGATAAAAGTTAAAATATATAATGTGTATATTTTTTTATCTCATATATTGCTTAAATGTGTTTGTGTGAATGTAGGAGGTTAGATAAATATTAAAAACAACTTCAAATTATGAAGTAATATATAATAATATGTGCATTTTAAATTAGTATAGATATATTCAATACATCCAACACAAAAATGTCAAGATATATTAGTAAAGGTGCATCAAGATATCTCTTGGGTCTTTTAGATATATGCATTTAAGATGTATATACTAGTGTTAAAATACTTTAAAATGTAATTTTTTTTAGTTGAGATTTGATTTGTTAGGTTGTATAATTATGATTGATTGAATGTTTTTAATGAGCAAATTTCATGCTATAAATGATTGGAAATTAGTTTTGTATTTTATTATATTAGATGCATAGGTTAATGTATTTTGTAAAATTTGATGTAATGTACCTATTTATAATTCACAAGGAATTAAATTGTGAAATTTTCACTAATGTAATTTGAAGTTAATAACATGTTTATTTTTTAAATAAAGATGAAGATGAAACAAAAAAGGAATATCATAACTCATAAGATTTAATATTGAAGCTTCCAATTTCCTTAGTTTGCTTGATTGGTTGCTAAGTTGTGCCACAATCAAGTGCATAGCCTACCTATCATTCTTCTTTATATACTTGTGTAAGGTCAATAGATTTATTCCGCACTTTTCCCCTTTATTTTTGCACTCATTTGAGAATTCACTTATGATAGCCATGGTTTCAACCATTTTATCATTCTTCTTTATATACTTGTGTAAGGTCAATAGATTTATTCTTAACACTTTTCCCCTTTATTTTTGCACCCATTTGAGAATTCACTTATGATGACCATGGTTTCAACCATTTTGGCCTTCTTGGAATATGAATTATTCCAAAATTATCCCATCCTACATGGACATGATCCTTTGCACCAAAAAAACCATGTTGCATCCTTGCTCTCCACCTTTCTATTAGATAGGACACCAGTGCATCATGCTTCCATCCTCTAGACATGAATGTGCACTCATGTCCAAAATATCAAAACTTATATTTTTGAAAGGAAGCAATGGTGCTAAATACACTTAACCCACCAAGTCACATTAACAACAATAATTTTAATTCTAAATTCTCAATAAATAAATATGATGAAAACAAATGAAGTTTAATTTAACAATAAATTTTTGGTAATTATAACTTTAATTATAATACATAATAGTGAATATGTAATATGTTCATCATAGATTTCTTTTAGTTATGTGATAAACACTTTTCTTCATTTAAGTTTTATTTTATATACTAATATTAAGTCATTAAATACTTCCACTTTCGCAATTTAACTTTCTACTAATTCTTTTGTGACTAAGATTCATAACCCTAAATTTGTAAAAGCATTCACATGTTATCATTGAAGACTTCATAGTAAAAGTATTGTACACTTGAAATATAAGAAGTGATGGGATTAGTCAATTATGAATGGTACCATTTTAAGAATAAGGATAAAATTTCTTTAATTCTAATCAATGAGAAGTATTGAGACAATTTTCTCAAATTTCATATAATGATAAGATAACTACAACACTTAATATTTATTAATCCTTCAATAAATTATTATTATACTTTCAATTATGTTACAATTTTTCTATCATAACAAAATAATTATGATAATATTTCATCATTAAATAGTTACTATCAAATATACTTTTAACCATTCAAAACTTTACTATTAAAAAATCACATCATCATCAATAATTAATAATCAACCTTATTTGGGACAGTGGGCCTAGCTCAATTGGCTAAAGCATCCTTTTGCAGGCAAGAGGTCACGAGGTCTAGTCTCCCCACTACCCCTGAGGTACCAGAGGGCATGTCGTGCGAGCGCCATCAGGTCACGAGGTCTAGTCTCCCCATTGTTCCTGAGGTACCAGAGGGCATGTCGTGCCAACGCCATCGATCACGTGAAATTTTTTTTACCAAGCACACTGTAATTTAACACTGACGGATAAAAACAAGGAATTTTGTTAATACACAACTCTCTACTTGAACTAAGACAGAGAGAGATTTTGTGTTCGTTCATTACGCCGACTTCATTTTTTCCATTTTCCATTGCTTTGTTAGTTGAACGTGTGAGAAATCAAACCCCAATTCGTTCACGTTTTCATTTACTTTCGTGGAATCTCCCACTTCCTTCGCCCACATTCGTCTATAAAAACATTACGTTTTCATTCAGTGCTGGCCTCCGTAAAGACAAACGACGGATTCATTAAGTTGCATGCCGTGTTTGCCCTTTTGGTCTCTACTTTTTTATTTCCGTCCAACTCCAGAACACCAAAGTTAATAAAGATTATGGATCTCCTCCCAAATCTTAGTAAGTCTTTTCAACTAGATTTCAAAGGAAACAGAGCCAAAGTTGAAAGTGATGTTGAGTCCACTATGATATCAGCGCCAAAATCTCCAAAGTTTTGTCCCAATGCAAGATTGATGGTGGCCATTTGTTCGCCTGTACTTGTTAGATCCTCAAATAATGAACAAAGGCAATGTGTGGCCCTAAAGGATGCCACAATAATATAGAATCAATATTGCACTCAGGTTTCTAGATTGATAGTTAATAAGACAATCCGGTAACTAGATTGATAGTAGCACTGGGATGGGTGACCTCCCAGGATGGCCCAGTACTTCACCTCTGTGAGCATCACCTAAATGCAATGAGTGCTAAGTGGACCATTCATTATTATGAGAGATGGGTTCTTGTGAACTACTACTCATGAAACATGGGTCAATGAGTTTGACTCAAAAACTACACGATTGAATCCTGGTAGCAATATCATAACTACATAACACCTTTTTCTAGCCAATAACTATACAATGCTTAAACCTTAAAGGGTAGTTGAAATCGTCTGACTAAAATTAATCCAGATTTTAGAGAAGGTTGTGGGCATAAATGTCTGAGATGATTTGATCGTCAATAGACTTTGGTTTAACTAGAGAATTAGATAGGAGACCACGTTGAAGTCTCAAACATTGGTTTTCTAGACTGGACACATTTAATAGGCATGCCAGAGATTTAAAAAAATTGACCATTCTTTTGAGCCCTACCATTAATAACGACATCAAAATGTCATAATATTAAAAAAAAATCAGATCGTTATAAAATTCGATTCTCTGTATGTAATATGATTTTCTTGAGTAAATTATGTATATAATCTTGTAGCATAGACATTTGTAGAGGTTTGAAGGGTTAGTTTGATATTCTTTAAATGGGACAGCTCTAGCGTGCTTTGTTTCTGACTCAGCTACTCCATGTTATTAGCTATAAATGACGATGACTGTGAGGGGTTCGAACTAAGGACACCTTCGGCAGCAATAGAGTTAATATTTCTACTAGTATTATTATGAGTATGATTTCAATTGAGATTTTCATCTTTAGTTTTTAATTTTAATGTAGAATGTTGGCTAAACAAATTAGTTAGTTAGTTTTTTTTTCTCCTTTTTCCTTTTTCCTTTTTTCTTTTTTCTTGATATCTTCAAAGGCAATGCATGATGCGTAGGAAATTATAAAAATATCTAGGGTAGAATTTTAGTATACTTCAAATGAATCCATCATGATGATTGGCCTCAAACTATCCAATCAATTTAATACAAAAAAAATTATTGTTGTAAGCATCTATGTTGTATCCTTAGTAATAACTTTGAATTAAGGAATGAGAGGAAGTGATCAATTTACACCTTTAAGGAAAGAGGGGGAGGTGATAAATTAACACTTTTTAGTTTTCTCACACTAAGGCTTTTAAGTGAAAAAAATGTTCATATTGTTGTTTATATTTAAATTTTACTATTTTTGTTAACCTTTATGTCTTGGGTTCATGAATTTTGTTTGAATATGAAGTAGTTTGTAATATTTACAAAAACGAGAGTAGACTACTAATAATATGTATGTAGGAATATAAATTTTTGTTTATAAAAGGGACTTGAAAGAAATTTAGAGATTGAAGGATCGGCTTTAAGGATAAATCCTAAGAAAAAAAAGAAAGAATATTGATGGTGCACCTAGACCTAGGGGGGATGAGAAAAAAAGGAATCAAATATGGAAGATAAGCTGATGGATAAGATTAATACTAACAAGGTGGAAGGGGAGAAAAATGTTGATGGGGACAAATTTCTCAAGGATAATGAAAAGGAAGAGGAAATTGCACTCCCTTATGTGGATCATAGCTCTTATGTTGGAGATAAGGGAAAGACTAAAGATGTTCTAATTATAATGTTCATGAGATTTATGAGAAAAAAGGAGACACCTATAGTTAATTAGCTTGATTATAAAAAAAAATAGATCGGAATGATTCTTGCTATCATCTACAAAAATGAAAGCAAAGAAACTAATCAACCTTTTTTTGTTGTCTTGAACTTTCAACAATAAATAGGACTTGCATGCAAAAAGAAAGAAACACGAATGGTTTCAATTGTTGGCCAATGGCTTAGATACTAACAATCCATAAAGCATATGGTCTAACTATAAATAAAGTAACAATAGACATTGGAAAACATAGGCATCAAGATTTTATCTTCATAATGGTGTCAATACTTTGTAGATTTTGAAATCTATGAATATCTCTTGCATTCTCATTTCAAATATATGTATACATGTAAACAAAATGTATGTAATTCTAAGTAAAGAAGAATGAATGGAATAAAAAAAATCAACAAATTTTTCTTAAAAATCCAATTATTATATCTCAACAGGATATATTATTATGATATTGCTATCAGAATTCAACAGCATATATTATTTTTACTCCTTTATAACATATATTAAATTTGTTTTTAAATAGATATTAATTCTGATTATTTTTTAACTACTTTATGTTTGTTTTTATGAAAAATATATACTAATATTTAAGAGTTCCGATTAATTTGGTGCATATATAGATCATAAAAAAATTAAATTCCAAAATATCATCTTCTGTAAAATATCTCTCACAATTTTTTTGTGTAGTCAGAAAACAATCAGCGTGCCTATTGAAAGTAACGGTTGTGTAGGGAATAGCCGTTGCTAAAGTAATGTCCTAACGTGGAGAAGAGACGAACAGCCTTTATTTTAATGTCCTGCTCACCAGCTTTTCAACGGTCAAGTTGTTTGTTAGTTGAGCAGAAGTTTCCAAGTGGAATGGCTTTAACATGCGTCGTGCCCTTCAAGTTGGTAAAACTATGTTGCCAGTCTAGCCAACACTGACGGCGAAACGTGCAGAATTTTCTGAGGCCACAAATTGCGCAACCCTTGCGTCGGAATAAGACGGACAGAGATTTTGCGTTCGTCCATTACACCGACTTCACATTTCCCATTTTCCCTTTGCTTTGATTTGTCCAAACAGCTGAGAAATCAAACCCCGAGTCGCTCACGTCTTCAGTTAACTTCTTGGAATGTGGCACTTCCTCCTCCCTTCACATACGTCTATAAAAACATTGCCCAATGCTCTCAAGTATTCAGTGGTATCCTCCATAAAGCCAAACGATGGCCAACATTTTTAAAACCGCAGGAGGCGATTTGGTGAGGGGAAGCGATCTCCGACCTACACTTCCGTCCCCAAGCTCTCCACCCGCCGGAAATTACAGTTGTAATAAACGCTGTAATTCTGAAAGCCCAAGGCAAGTCAGACTGAAACGCCGGGAAATGCTTATGGCTTCCACGTCGGTGCGCGTGCCAGCGACGGGGCTTCTGCTGAAGCCGGGCGATCAGGTATCGAGTCTCACCGACTACCACAACCTCCAGAATGCGCAGAAGCTCAAGTATAAATACACCTCCGACATCGACGTGGCATCGCTGTTTCCTTCATCTGACGGTGAACCCTGTAACGGACATCCCGTCGAAGCTCGTGTAACCAGGCCTGCATTTAGCGAAGAATTTCAAAATGATATTAAAAATTTAAGATAGATATTAAAAATGATATTAATTATTTAAGATAGATATTAAAAATGATATTCATATAAAAAAATAAAATATGTCGTGAAGTAGAAGTTCAAGTAATTTTTTATAATTTAAAAAAAAATTTAAAAAAAATTATGATTCATTGCAAAAAATAGCTCTTCAATAAAATATAAAGTAAACAATATTTAAAATAAAATAATTCTTAAATAAAAATTAAAATAAATAATGTATATATGTTTTATCATATCTGTTGCTTATGTGTCTTGTATATGTAGTAGTTTAAATAGATATTAAAAAGTAGCTTCAATATATAGATTAATTAATAACAACTTCAAATGATAAAAAATATAATAATATGTACATTTTAAATTAGTATAGTTATCATAAATATATCTAATTAAAAATGCAAAGAGATATTAATAAAGAAATCTCAATATATCTCTTGAAGTATTTTAGATATATATTTTTAAGCTATCTACACTAGTATTAAAATGGATTTAAAATGTAATTTTATGAATTGGCATTTGGATTTTTAGGTTATATAATTATGATTGAAATTAAATGCTTATAATGATTAAATGTTCATACTATAAAAGTTTGGCAATTCATTTTGTATTTTATCATATTAGATGTATAGGTTAACGGATTTCGTAAAATTTGATGTAATGTATCTATTTATAATTTTCAAAGAATTAAATGTGGAGAACTTTTCACTAATTTCATATCAAGTTAGTAGTATGTTGTGTTAAAAACAAAAGGTGAATATGAAACAAAAAATAAATCGTAACTCATAAGATCTAATATTGAAGCTTACCATTTCCTTAGGTTGCTAGCTTGGTTCTTAGGTGGTGCCACAATCAAGTGAATAGCCTACATATTTTTCTTCTTTATATATTAGTATAAGGTCAAATAAAAAAAAAAATGAACACTTTTCTCCTTCAATTTTGCACTCAATTTTTAATTCACTTATATAACCATGATTTTAGCCACTTTGACCTTCTTGGACAATGGGTTATTCCTAAAACACCCCATCCTACATGCAAATGACCCCCCACACCAAAAAAATCATGTTGTATCCTTACAAACGAGACATCAATGTGCCATGCTTCACTTACCAAGTTATATTAACACCAATCATTTTAATTTTAAATTGTCAATCAATAAATACAATAAAAATAGGTAAGATTTAATTTAAAATAGAATTTTGTCAATCATAATGTATTATAGTCAATATACAATGTGGTTGAATTAGAGATTTATTTTAGTAATGCATTGGTCACTTTTTTCCATTACAATTTTGTTTCATACACTAGTATTAAGCTATCAAATAGCACTTTCACAATTTAACTTTCTACTAATTTTTTTTGGCTCATTTATAAACCTTAATTTATAAAGGCATTCGCATGTTATCATTCAAAATTTTATAGTAGAAGTGTTGTAGTAAAATTCAATAAGTGATGGAGCTATCCAACCATGAATGATATGCTTTGAACAATAAAGACAAATTATTTGATTCCAATCAATTAGAAGTATTGTGGCATTTTTTGTCATTTGTACTACAATAATTGATATTTGTTGATCTCTTAACAAACTATTATCAATTGTACTTCCAGCCATTTTAAAAAAATTCTACCATAACAAAGTAATTATAATGTTTTACAAGAAATTACTTAATCATTAATAATTAATAATTGAACCTAACTTCAACTAATAACAAATGTTGAATAAAACTTAAAGATTTAGTTATATCTTCACAAATTTCAAACTATTTTTTAGTTGTTAGAGGGTTTTATATCACACCCAAATAATCATTTAGCTGTTTGATGGGGACCTTTCAGCTAAACATTAAGGATTGAGAAGATCCATTTCACGAAAATTGTCCATAGGTACAATCTCCACATCATCCTTTATGATATAAGGACCTTCCATAAAAAAAAAAAACTCTAAACCTAATAAATTTATTCAAAATTATTCAACTTCACACCAGACGCCTTTATTTCAAATTAAAATTGAATTTTTTTGTTTTTTTTTCTTCTCCACACCTTTGCTTCACACCGAATCTTACAATCCATACACCAACTACATCGAACCACTGATGGGTAAATGCGTGGAATTTTGTTAATGCCCAACTCTCTACTCGGACTAAGACAGCCAGAGATTTTATGTTCGTTCATGTTTTCATTTAGTTTGTTGGGACAGATCTGATAGTATTCATGGCCAAAGATTTCTACCTGTACAAAAAAGAATAGGTGAAGCAGATTGAACTCACATAGGCCTAATTATAGGAAACATGCCTGGAGATCGACGGTCTGGGATCTTTGTTTTTTAAAAGTTTGGATCAATTTTATAATTTAAATTGAAGAGAGTTTGAGATATTTGCAGTCAATAAATTTTTAAATATTTATTATTATTGATTTTTTAATTGATATTTTTATTAAGTTTTGAGCAATCTTTAGAAAAATTGTAATGATAAAAAATATTTAATATCAATATATTAGTATTTTATTTGATGTTGTTAATTATTTGAATTTAATAATATTTATTAATTATTAAAAGATTTAAATTTTATTTATATTAATTAAAGTAGAATCGTATATAATGATAATGAAAATTTATAGTTGTTAATGAATTTTTAGTTGATTAGTATGATTTGTTTGAGAGTATTATTTTTTATGTTAAAATAGTTTTATGATGTAATGTTTTAAGTTGACATTTAGTTTGTTGGGTTGTATGATTATAATTGAGATAAAATGTTTAAAATAAGTTAATTTTCATATCATAGAGGTTTGGTATTTAATTATTGTATTTTATTACATTATGTGCATAGATTAATGGATTTCGTGATTGTAGTTATTTATAATTTGAAAGGGATTAAAATGTGGAGAAATTTTTGAAGCTAGTTGTGTGTTTGTTAAAAAATAAAGGTGAAGATAAAACAAAAAAGAGATATAGTAATTCATAAGATATAAGACCAAAGCTTATAGTTTCCTTAGGATGCTTGATTGGTTGCTAGGAGGTGCCACAATCAAGAAAATAGTCCACATACCTTTCGTCTTTATATACTAGGTAAAGTAAAAAATCTATACTTAAACCTTTTTTCTAGTTCTACACTCATTTTAGAATTCACTTATGATAATCACAATTTTAGCACCTTTGACCCTCTTGGAGCATAAATTATCCTAAAAAAAGACCCATCCTACATGGACATGACCCCCCACACCAAAAAACTCATGTTGCATCCTTTCTCTCTTTAATATTCTATATTTCTATGATCACACTATCCAAACCAAGCATCATGCTTTAATACTTTAGACATGGATGTGTGCATTCATGTATTGGATGTCAAAACTTATATTTTCCCTATTGAGATACTTGTTATTTCACAAAACCTTTCCCTAATTCAACTCCAACAATTAAATTGGATCCTAGACTGATTATTTAGTGGTTGGACTAAAATGAAACCAAACACTTGACTATAATGTCTAGCACACACTTATTAGTTTTAGCCTCCTACACCCTTCTCCATTGTTGCACACATCACTTACCTCCACATGGCTACACCCACCTACAACTATACTTAGTGACATACTCAAAACCTATTCATATTACTCTTGTTAGAATAAGCCCAAGGGTTTGTTTGGGGTAGGTTTGTAAATGTGCCACAAGCATCATTTTTCCATTATAAGCATATTTGATTGTTATTATAGTAGGAGCTAGGGATGTTAACATGTACAAAAATGTGTGTCAATAGGTGTTAGTATAGGACACTAACATGCTAGAAGGAATCTATCTCATGAAATAAGACATAGGCATGTGCAATTTAGACTTTAAAAAAACCCTAAAAATGCATAATCATGATTTCAACCTAGCAATGCAAGATTTTATCACCTTTCACCATATCATAATGCCTCTTATCCATAAACTTATTTTCTTTGTAATGTCTTTGTCTTGTGTTAGTTCAATCTCAACTCTCACATTCATTTATTCAAGTTGACATTTGAAATGTATTTAATGCTTTATTTTCTTCTATAAATATAATTTTTAGGTAAATGAACATATTTAGTAATTAAAAGGAAAGTAACCTCAATAGAATTTTTTAAATATATTTTGGTGAACCCATTTCTTTTCCATAGCTTCTTGCATAGTTATAAAATTTGAAATCACACAAACAACACACAAATCAAAATGGCAAAAAAATATATAAAAAACAAAAATTACCATCCAAATCAATTGGTAGCTCTAATACCTCAATAAAAAATCAGCCACAAATCCTCAACTTATCCAAAAGCACAACCCTTTCAAATTCTATTATATTTCCCCTACATTGGTTTATGCCATGCCTTCTCCCACTCTCTTCATCTCTTATTCACCTTTCCCCATGGTTATATCTTCTCTCCTAAGCCTCCTTTAAATAAATGAAACTTATACAATCCTTCAAGGAAACCAAAGTTATGAACTATGGAGGGAATCAAAATAAAATGGAGTCAGGTATGTGCAAGGAAATAGGGTGCTACATTGGTGGTTCTCGTTGCACCAAAAGATCAACCTGTTAATGCTTGATACAACCGCCAGATTTATACAAGATCCACAAGAGGTGGTTAAGCCATGTCATGAACCCAAGCACTGCGCTGCACAAAGGAGGCCAAGGGACACACCATCTTGCAACAATCCCACTAGCACAACTAAGGGCTTTGAACCTATGATAGGTCAACTCTTCAATACCAATTGTTACATTGGTGGTTGTTGTTGCACCAAAAGATCGACTTGCTAATGCCCGATACAATTGCCAGATTTATAGAAGATCCACATGAGGCAATTAAGAAATGTCACAAACCCAAGTGTTGCACTGCATAGAGGATACCAAGGGACACACCATCTTGCAACATGGGGAACCAAAAAGGGGATCTTAAATGGCCACTTTTTTTTTAAATCAAGAAAATTTGATCTTGGATGAGAAATTGAAGATATTTATGTTCAAAATTTGAAGACACGACAAGAACAAGAGTTGTAGTGCTCTAAATATACTTTCTAAACTACTTTTTTTTTAAATGGTGGAGACTAAGGGGTTCAAATAGGGGCCACACAAAGTGCTCTTGTTTTTGTCAAAAATACATAACATAGCATCTAGTGTGCCCCCCTGCAATGTTAACTTCTTTTAGTATTTTAAAGGTTTTAAAGGTGAATTATCATATCCTTAATCAAATGACATGCTACCCTGAGCATAACTCCCTAGGGGCATGCCTTCCTTAGATTGTTGGCATGAAATGACTAATCAAAAGTTACCTTCTCTCTCACTCACTCTATAAATTTTAATTTATATTTTAAGTTTGAGATTCATTTTATTATATAAATTATAAAAAAATATAAAATAGAATTATTCTACACTAATTAAAGTTTTAATAAGATAAATAATTACAAATTAAATTGATTCTAATAATTTTTAATTATTATTTGTAATTTCATAAAAAGACATAATAAAAATAAATTTCAAACTTTCTAAATTAAAAATTAAAATACAATAAACTAAATGGAAAGTCAAAATATATCGAAATCTAAATATTAATAAACATAATAATTTTAAAAAATTATTAACAAATAATAAAAATTTTAAGTTAACAAATGATTAAATAAAAATATAAAACTATTTTTTAATTTATTAGAAGTGGAAATATTAATAAAATGTGTACCTAAAAAATATATTAATATATTACAAACAATATTAACATAAACTCGCCCATCGAAATAGTTGAATTAAGTGAGTAACAAAATGTATAGGGATATGTGGAAAATGGTGGGTGATGCAGGTTTGTGGGCAGTGGTTATAGAGTAGGAATGGTCAATGGAGTGGCTTCAGCAGAGGGTTGACATCATGGAGAAGAAGCGTCTAGAGGCAGATAGTGTCGATGCTGATGCAGGGTTGGTAGCTTAACAAAATCAAAACTTTTGGATTGTCACCATGCCACTGGGGCTAATGTCATCTCACTGGGCAGAAAGGATCTTGTGCATCAAAATCAGTAGGTGTCTAGACCTAGATCCTGGGTGGAGTCCTCCAAGGGGCCCTAGTTTCACTCTAACAATTGGGGTCATGTGTGGGGAGCAAAATCTACAAGAAGATATTGGAATAACCCTAATGCGGATCACAAGAAAGCACATTTTTCACCCCAATATTAGTACGATCGGAGGCCTCCCCCTAGGAAACCAATGAACTATTTTAAGCCTCCACTCAAGGAGCCTGCTAAGGGGGGTTGATATGGACAGCTGAGGTAAAATAATGGCGAGATCTTGATAGCTCAACCTAATCACTGGAAGGGGAAACCTCTAAAATGGAATTTAGGGAAGCATACAAGGGATGATAGCCTAGTTAGGAAAATTCCCCACTTTTCTATTGAAGTGAATGCAAATAGCTTGAACAAAGTTCAAAGCTCGAGAATGAAGATCGTGCGAATTGGAATCAAGAAGATGTGCAGGAGAAATCTAAAGTGAGGAGAGATCTTGTTACTTCTAGCAAGGGGATTGTTATCAATTAGCCCAAGGGAATGACAAGGTGATGATCATCCCCAATAAAACCCTACAGAACTCTAAAGACATGTTGAAGGAGCATGCCTTCTATGTGAAATGGGGAGGGTTGGATGTTTTGTAGAGAAAATGGTGGATTGTTGGAGAGACCAATGGGGAAAAGAGATATGTATCAAATTTTTGGCCTACAATTTTCTTCTAGTTATATTCCCAACACCATAATTGAAGCAAAGCATCATGTTTGAAAAATCCTAAAATGGATGGAATAGGGTTTTACATTAACAGTAGGAACCAAATTTCAACCCCCATAAACATGAATTGAACAGAATGAAAGCATGGGTAAGTTTGCATAGCCTACCCCAAGAATATTGGGATGAGGAGGTCTTAAGCCTGATAGGGAATCAATTGGGCACTTATATTGGAGTGGATAAAACCCTACTTCATGGAGAAATGTAGACCGAGGTGAGAATGTGTGTAGAAATTAGACCAAATAGTCCATGCTTGGATGAGCTGGAAATTATCATGGAGGAGGGCAAGTGGTTCCAAGAAATAGAATGGGATTTCACAGCTAGCAAGGTCCCCACCTTCATAAATCCTGACTCCATGAATAGGGCAACGAAACCCAATAGGGGTTGCCTTGTTGATTCAGGAAGTGGATTTGTGAATAGTGAGGTAGCTCCAATGGACAGGGAAAGCCATGGCTAGGAGACAAGGAAGGCTACCCATCAGGAGAGTGGTGGGTATGAGATTGTAGAGGAAGAATTTTTTACTACAATAAAGAATGTAGAAGGGGTTTCAGGATGGTCTCTAAACCCTCAAGAAGAAGAGGGGATTAGGGAGGAATTCGTAAGTATGGAGGAAATTATGGAAGTTGGATGTGAATTGATGAGCTATGCAGCTCTTGTAGAGGAAGAATCAAAAAAATTATGTATATGGGATCGATGATGATAGCAGTAGCCTGGATAGCCAAGCTCTAAAGGATAGTGACCCTCTAGAAGAAGGCAAGGTACGGGGGTTTGAAGAAAAGACAAATTTCTTGGAAGTTAAGGCAGATCCCATATTCACCCTAGTGACTCAGGGGAAGGTAGGATTAAAATCAAGGAACAAGGCTAGGAAGTCACCAAACTGCGGGGAAGGAGGAAAGGTAGGATATCAAACATATAAAAGAGAGCTATGGATGGCGATGTAGAAGGCCAGTAGAAACTTACCATGATGCTAATATTAGGGAAGAGTGGTACCCTTCCCTAGGAGCAATGAGGATCATATCGTGGAATGTTAGGGGCTTAAATGCCCCTAACAAAAAGTGATTTCTAATATGCCTCATGGAGACATCTAAGGTTGATGTCCTCATGATACAGGAATGGAAATTAAGCAATATAGAAGTGGAAATGTTCAAAAATGATTACGAAATGTGGAACGTTGAGCATGTGGAAGTCGCAAGAGCTTTTGGGGGTCTTCTTATGATTTGGAGGCCCCAGACAATCAATTTAGAAAGGATACTAGGAAATAGTAATTGGTTAGCCTGCAAGGTGAGAAGTCTATCACCAAATTTGGTTTTCATATTAATAAATATATTTAGCCCCTCAAGTTGCACCAAGAAGTGGAAATTATGGTCGAGGACTAGTATTTTCTTTAATAGGGTATCCCTTGAGCGTTGCATTTTAAGGGGGTATTTCAATGTGATCCTACACAGTGAGGATTTATTGGGGGGTATGCAAAGAAAGCACCAATCCCAAGTAGATTTTGAGAATTTTGTAAGGGGGAATGATTTGTTCAAAATTCAAATGGAAAATAGAAAATACACTTGGATGAATAGGAGGTTGGGCTTCAGCCATATTGCAGAAAGATTGGATAGATTTTTATTTAAAGGAGATTTGGGATCCTTTATGTTCACCCTTGAAAGCAGCATCTTACCCCAATCAAGGTCAGATCATTATCCTATTAAATTAGAAATAATAGGCAAAAAGAGACCTATGAGGTGTCCCTTTAAATTAGAAAACATGTGGTTCAAGGGTCAAAATCTTTTAGGGTTAATTGACATCTAGTGGAATGGGTGGAAATTTGAGGTTACCAAGATGTTTGGTGTAGTATCAAAGTTGAAACTTCTCAAGAAACAATTAAAGGGATGGAACATGACCCATTTCAAAAATAAATTTGAATCCAAATGTAGGTTGGAAGAAGAGTTATCAATGCTAAATGAAGCAATATTATCTTCAAAAATGGACAATACAATTCTTGAAGGAAAAGGAGTTGCTCAAAGAATATGAGGAGGTGCAAGTGAAAGAGGAAGTGCATTGGCAACAAAAATTCAAGGATATTTGGATGTTAGAAGGGGATAAGAATACCAAATATTTGGACATAACAACACTAAGGCCCAAAGAGAATTCAACATCTAATCATAAGCCTGAGGGGAGCTGATGGCTCAATGGTTGAGTCCCTAGAGGGCATTGCTAAGGAAGCAATCAATTATTTCAAAGATTTGTTACATAACATAGAAGGATCAAGTCTTGTAGTACAAAACCAGCGCTTGGATGTTATCCCAAGGCTAGTTGATGAAGGATGGAACAAGAAGTTGATGAGAAAATTTACAGTAGAAGAAATCAAGGCTACAGCCTTCCAACTTTATCCAAATAAAGCACCTAGACTAGATGGATTTCTGACTCATTTTTTTCAAAAATTCTAGAGCATCGTAGGTAGCAAAGTGGTTGCTACCATAGAGGACTCAAGGAGCTCGAGAGTGGTCCTAAGGGAGATGAATAACACCTTTATTGCTTTGATTCCTAAAAATGAGAATCCATCATCATTAGATGAGTTTAGATCCATAGCCCTCTACAATACTTTGTACAAGATTATGGTGATAGTAGCAGCAAATAGACTAGAAAAAAAAATTCCTTAGATAATTTCTAAGGAGCAATTAGGGTTTGTGCCTAGGAAGTCAATTTTGGAAGGGGTCATCATTGTGCAGGAAGTCATTCATTCTATTCAAAGAACCAAAAAATAGAGTATGCTACTAAAACTAGATATCAAAAAAGCATATGATTGAGTGGATTGGAGGTTTTGTGCACTTGGTATGTGCACCAATCTATGACAACAAAAAAAGATGCCACTTTTGTTTTTACCTGAAATGACCATTTGGCGACCGTCAAATTTGGCACTCACCAAATTTGGCACTCACCAAATTTGGCGTTCACCAAATTTGGCTCTCACTAAATGGCTCAGATGACTGAGCCTAAAGCTCGGCATTTTAAAATTCAAATAATTTTGGCACCTTCATTAGGTGAGTGCCAAATTTGAAACTCGCCAAATTTGGCACACGCCAAATATGAAGCATGAATTTTTGCAATACATTTTTGTGAAATTTTTCTTTTTCTCTTTCTCTTTCTCTGCTAGGGAGACTATATACATGAAATAAACATTAAAGTGTAAGTTGACATTTACATATGGGCATTTACTTTCTTATACTTTAAGTTATATTTCATGTATATAGTTTCTAGATGTTTGAGAGTGGTTTCAAATCTCTTGGAGTTATAATGCAAATTCTAGTTTTTGGAAGATCTTATAATTTTTCAGACTTAGTCAAATTTCAGTAATCAGCATGTCAAATTTTAGTAATCAAGAGGTCAAATTTTAGTAGTCAGCAGGTTGTATCATCTATCTCTCTCTCTCCTTCCCTCTCTACTCTTTATCTCTCCTCTCCCCCCTCTCTCCCTTCTTCCCTCTCTCCCCTCTCTCTCACACCCCTCTATCTCCTCCCTACCTCTCCCTCCCTCCCCTCTCTACGTATCTCTATCTCTTCTCTCTATACATTTATCTTCCCTCTCTACTTATCTTCATCTCCCCTCTCCCTCTCTTTACCTACCTCTCCCTCCATCACTCTGCATCTCACCTATGTCTCCCTCCCTACCTCGTTCCCTCTCTACTCTTTATCACTCCTCTCCCTCCCTCTACCTACCTCTCTCTCTCTCCCTCTCTCTCCCTCTCTTGCCCCTCTTTCTCTCTCTCTCCTCTCTATCTCACAATTCTCTCTCCCTCTCACTCTCTCCTCTCTATCTCACCACTCTCTCTCTATCTCTCTCTCACACCTCTATATCCCTTCCTAACTCTCCCTCCTTCCCTCTCTACTTCTCTCTATCTCTCCTCTACCTCCCTCCCCATCTTTTTGTCTCTCCTCTTAGTCTCTATCCCTTTGGTTTCTCCCTCCCTCCCCCTTCTTTCTCCCTCTCTCCCCCCTCTTTCTCTCTCATTTGTTCTTTTCTCTCTCACCATTCTCTCTCTCCCTCTCTCTCTCACTCACTCCCTACCTCTCACTCCCTTCCCTCTCTACTCTCTATCTCTCCTCTCTCTCTCTCCTTCCCTCTCTACTTTTCTTTATCTCCCCTCTCCCTCTCTATACCTACCTCTCCCTTCATCACTCTCTCTCTCTCTCTCCATCCCTCTCTATCTCAATTTTCTCCTTCCCTACCTCTTTCCTTCTCTACTCTCTATCTCTCCTCTCCCTTCCTCTACCTACCTCTCTTTTCATCTCTCCCCCTCTCCCCCCCCCCTCTCTCTCTCTCTCTCACACACACACACACACACTCAATTATTTTAATTGAGTTAAAATATAAATTGTAGAAAATAAAAATATTCAAAAATTAAATAATTAAAATCATACTACAATTTAAAGAGTTTGAAATGTTTTGTACTAAAGGTAAAATTGTGATTTATACTCTAAGTTAAATGTCCATCCTTTGTTTACTTTAAAATAATTATAATTCAAAAAGGAATGCAAGAGGATGTAGATATTTGACCTCAAAACTGTTTAATTTTTTAAATATTCATTTTATTTATTCATCACCCTAGTGAATTCATCATTTATATCTTGATCCTCTACATGTTCTAGAGGATGTAGATATTTTCTCTCAAAACTATTTATTTTTTAAATAGTGATTTTATCTCTTCATCGCCCTAGTGAAGTCATCATTTATATCATGATCCTCTACATGTTCTTACAAGATTTCATGGAATTTTTTCTCTATATTAAAACTTATGCATTAGCAATCAAATATATAAATTTTTATTTTATTTTTTTTGCTAAGTAAAAAGCTGGGTAGGACCAGCACCCATTTGTATTAATAAATAAAATAGTACATATGCGAAGGAATAACAAAACTACAGGAAAATTTTCCATGGCCTGCAAACCATTTCACTTCCACCATAATGACATTCCCCCAGCTACAAAGACTACCAATCCAAGTACTACTTTATGATGGCTTACCAAACTACAATCCTCCACAGCTTATCTCCAACACACCAACTCTCCACCACCAACACAACCTTAACCATGAACGGTACTAGAGATGGCACGCTTTGACAACTCATCCGCCAATGTATTCCCTTCCCTATAAATATGGCTTATCTGAAAATCCTCCAACTGCTCAATGAAGGTCCTAATGATAGCCAACCACCTGCTGATCTTCCAATTAGGGTCCGAGTTTTGTCTGATTGCATTCACAATGATCAGTGAATCCCCTTCTAGATGAATTCTCCTCGCTCCTAATTCCTTACCCAATTCCAATCCCTTCAGTGTTGCTCTGATTTCAACGATGTTGTTAGTAGCTTCGCCAATAAACTCCACTCGTTCTGCTAGGATCTTCCCCTCAACATCCCATGCCACACATCCAATACCACTCGGCCCTGGGTTCCCATTCGACGCTCTGTCAAAATTGATCTTCACCCATCCTGAGCATGGGGCACACCATTTAACTCCCTTCCACGGATCGCCTGGTTGTGCCATTGGCTTAGCACCTACCAATTTTGGAATCATAAGCCCCTTGAATTCTTTAACCAATTCATTGTCCCTGTTAGAAAAGGTGTTATGCTTTACATTCACCGATCTTACTGTTGAATTCACAACTTCCATGATGGAGACTTCGATCTTCTTAACCAACTGCTCTCTGGGAATCATCTGATCTTTAAAAATCCTTCGATTGCATTCTTTCCAGATTTCCCAGATGACAATTGAGGGAGAAATTTTCCAAATGCAACCGAAGAAATCTTGCTTCCTACTGCTTGGCCAGCTAACAAACCAATCTGCCAATTCCTGTGGTCGAGGGGAAGAGAAATTTAATTTGGATTGAAGGAAGTTCCAGCAATACCTTGCATAAGGACATGACAAAAGGAGGTGGTTCACGTCTTCGTCATGGTGTTTACACAGAGGACATCTGCCCAGACCAATGATGCCAGCTTTAGCCAGATGATCTTGTGTAAGAATTTTCTTTTGGATAGCCAGCCATGAGAAGACACTAGCCTTGGGCAGAACGTGCTTTCCCCACAGTAAATCTTTTGGCCAATGATTATCTTCGACAACTGCTTCCCCAACCTTGTATCCTAATTTCACACTATATTCCCCCACTGGCGAAGCATACCACCTAATCCGATCCACTGCATCTGAAGCCGCCCAGTTTCTATGTTGTAGAATCTCTACCAAAACCACCTTTTGGGCCTGGGGTGCGTTTAGCACTTCTAATGACTTCCATTGCCACTTTAGTACCCCATGTTCCCTTGAAAATGACCCATAATTACACACCTCCCTACCCCATACTCGCTTTGATTCTCTTCGGATCTTAGCCAGATGAGGGAGGGACATCAGGGCAGGATGTCCCTCCCACGAGTCCTCCCAAAACGCAGCCCTCCTGCCATTATTTAATTGCCATGTGATGTGCTTAGTAATGATGCATCTACAATCCAGAATAAAGTTCCATATCGCAGACTCCCTTGGCGGGTCTTGGACGGTGAAGATTCGAATGTCCTCATCTGAGTCAAGATATTTCTTTCGCAAAATTTGGACCCATTGTTGGTTCCCGTTCTGATACAAATTCCAGACAAGCTTCGCACCCATGGCCATATTCATTAGATGTAGTTGCTTGACACCTGCCCCCTTTACTCCAATCGGTTTACAGACCTTTCCCCACGCCATGAGCGGAAATTTCTGAGATTCCCCAGTGCCACTTCAAAAAAATCTTCTCATGATTTGAATCAGCCTATCTTCTACTGACACGGGAAGCTTCAAACAAGACATAGAATATATCAGAATGGCGGAGAGAACTACTTTGAGCATCATTACTCTGCCAGCCGAGGAGAGCCACTTCCCCTTCCAGCCTTCCAATCTCTTCCTGCAGCTGTTTAATAAGGGTTCCCAATAGCTGACTTTATTGATTCCAAAGAAAAGTGGCATTCCTAAAAACCTGCCAGGGAAGTTCGCATTTTTCAAACCAAGAATTCTAACTAGATCCCCTTGAAGCCTCGGTTGTACATTCAGAAAGAATACTTTTGACTTGCACCAGCTCACACTCTGTCCAGAGGCCAGGCTGTATTCATCCAACAAATTCTTAATGCACCTGGCTTCTGTTCAGGAAGCCTTGCCAAATAGGATGGTGTCATCAGCAAATTGATGATGAGTCACCCTATCCAAACCAGGGGTGACCTCGATGCCTTTCCAACTGCCTTCCGTCCAAGTGCTTCCACCATGATGATAAAGAGGAAGGGTGACAGGGGGTCACCCTGTCTAATTCCATTAGAGGACTCAAAGAAACCATGTGCAGAGCCATTCACAATCACTAAAAATTTGAGTGAATTGATGCAGCCTTGTACCCATTCGACCCAATCTTGTTTGAATCCAAATTTCTTCAGAACATCCACCATGAATTGATGGTCCACCAAATCGTATGCCTTAAGGATGTTGAGCTTAATTATCATGCTAGGAGCCCTTGCTTTTCTAGCCGTATGAATAGTTTCATGTGCAACAATGATGCCTTCAAAGATAGATCTGCCAAGAGAAAAATCGCTTTGCTCTTCTGAAATGATTTTCTTTAGGATTTTCTTAAGCCTGTTGGCAATTATCTTAGTTGTGATTTTGTAGATGGTGTTGCATAGGGAAATTGGCCTATAGTCTTTGAAGCACTTTGGGTCTTTCTTCTTGGGGATGAGTGCGATGAAGGTGTGATTAAAAGCCCCCAACATCGTTGCTTTTTTCCTTGACTCCTCAACCGCCAAATGTACATCTGTCCCAATGATGTCCCAGAAGGCTTGAAAGAATTTGGTTGAGAAACCATCCGGTCCAGGGGCCTTGTCAGCCCCCAACTGGAATGTGGCCCGTTTCACTTCTTCCAGACTGATTGGCTCATATAGCATTAAGTTGTCTGCATCATTGACCAAGGCTGGGATTCGGTCCAGAAAGAGCTCCCTCACCCTTCTATTGTCCCCGACTGCTCTATTGAGAATTGTTTGAAAGTAGTGGACTGTGGCTTGATTCACTTCTTCTGTGCTTTGCGTGGTCGACCCATCCTCCTTCACTACCTCCAGTATGCTTCTCCGAGTCTTGTTAGTGTTCACAGTCCTATGGAAGAATTTGGTATTCTTGTCGCCTTCCTTTAGCCACACTTCCCTTGACTTCTGTCTCCAAAAGATCTCCTCCCTAGCCAAAATCTCTTTTAGCTCTACCTTAAGTTGTAGTTCCAAGTCAAAGTCTACCCCATCCATTCCTTTCTCTATGAATTTTTCATTCAGCTTGGATAGCTCACCTTCAACACGTGCTTTACTTAAAAAAATGTTACCAAACCGCTCCCTATTCCAATCCTTCAATTTATTCTTCATGTGTGCCAGTTTTTGTCTGAGAGAAAACATACAAGTGTGATTGCCCCCCTGCACTTCATTCCACCAAGTATTTATTAGCTCGTGCAGGGATGGATCCCTAAGCCACATGTGCTCAAATTTAAAAGGGATGCCACCCTTGGGGACCTAAGGCTTTAAGTACAACTAGATTGGGAAGTGATCAGAACCGGTGAAAGGAAGAATGCTAGCTTCAAATGTGTCTGCCGAATGTCCCCAATCACCAGCTAATAGGAATCTATCTAATTTTTCTGCAATGTGAGTAAATCCTTTCCTCCTATTTGTCCATGTATATTTCCCATTCTTCGTTTGCACCTCTCTTAACCTCCCGACCTCCACAAAGGATTGGAAATCTGATTGTACCTCCGATAGAGATTGAATACCACCCAACTTTTCAGTATTATCCAGAGTTGCGTTGAAGTCTCCACCAATAACAAATTGTGCACCAGCCTGCAGCTGTATCCATGCCCCGATCTCTAACCACAACTCCCTTTTCGCATTAGTAGTTGTTGGTCCATAAACATTCACAACTATTATAAACTTGTTTTGACTCAGAATCCTACATCTGACTGCCAACCAGTTTTGCTTTTCCATTAGAGTCGTACACTAAATGAGGAGGGGATTCCACAGCACTCCTAAACCTCCAGAAGCCCCAGCTGACTCCACAAAGACTCCTTCCCATTGCTTCCAATTTCTCATTTTATTTCCTATCTCCTGACCTTCCCATTTGGTTTCCTGTAGCATAATTATGTATGCCTTACTTTGATCTAATTGGCGCCTGACCATGCGCCATTTGCTAGGGGCGTTTAGGCCCATTAGCATTCCATGTGATAACCTTCATGGCTCTGCAGGAGGGGCTATCTCCCTCCCACTTCTTAGTTTCCTTTGGCCTTTAGTGTTGGCAGCCATTTCCAGTTTGGCTTTGTTAGATTTAGGACCCCTCTTCCTTTTGGTCATGGTATTCAAATGTTTCAATTTTTATTGGGTCTGATCTAAGGTCCTTTCCTCAAAAAGGCCTTCTTGCTCATGACCAGGGCCTTCCTCCTTCGGGTCTAAATCACTGTCTTCCAGGTCCTCAAAGGTCTTAGCTGGATTGAGATCTTCCTCACCGGCGGACATCCCATAGATTTCAGCCCTGTTGCAATCCTCTACTCTTTGATTCAAATCCATTGTCTTTGCCCAGAGGGAGTTCGGGTCTTTGTCTGGCCCAACATCCTGATCATCCACCGTCCCTTGCATTTCTTCTATTACGGCTACTTCCAAAATAACTGCTCCAACTTCTTGTGATTTGTACTTCTCCTACATTGTTCCAATTGCTTCTTTATCTGATATGGCTTTTTCTGTTGGGTCCATGGCAACCTCCCATACCCCTTCTACTATTGGCTCGGTCTCTCCACCGCTCATTTTCGTTATTGTCAGAGAGAGGATGTAGCCTGGATCATATCCCTGCTCTATCCACTCGCTGGGAGACCAGAGTTCCGCAATAGGATCATACATCTGCTGTTCAACAGGCTTAGGCGTGGTTTCTGGATTAATGGGTACTGCTTCTACCCCCGACCTGAAAATATTTTGAGAATATTTATTGGCCTTGTCCACTTTAACCATACCATTACACTCCAGATTCCCATGACTTATGGATTTGCACATAGGACATAGGGACAGATGATCTTCTCTTTCAACCTTCAGTCGACACGGTCCTGCAGTAGTGGGAATTTCTATTTCTGAAGGTAGACTATGTTGCAGATTCACTCCCAAGCACATTCTGATGTATGCACCCCTGCTTCTGTCAATTAGGACTTCATCTATTGATCTCACCGTTCCCAGATGGCTCCCCATTAATTTTAGCAGCCCTAGTTCCCGAAATTTGGAAGGCATTTCATAAATTATGATCCAGATCGGACCTTCCTGGATGGTGTGCCTCCACGGATTGAAATTAGGGTACCAATCAATCAGATGAATTCCAACGCTCTTCAGGTAATACGGTTCACTGTTGAGGGCTTTCCATTTCTCCTCTACTGTTCGAAAAATGATTAGGAAGTAGTCATTAGCCAAAGCACCGATTTCAACACTATTGCCCCATTTCTCAATACACCAGTTTTTGACTTCCCCTGATCCACCAATTTTGCCCCCCCATTTGATGAAGATCCCTAATTGTTTTAATTTGTCTGCTTTGAATTTAATCCTCTGGGGATCTATAGGAATTTGTAGTGGAGGAACAGGGTTATCAATTCTATCGGGAGGCTTTAGATTTCTATGATCATTCTTGCCATCCTCTTGGTCCCACATTTGTCTCCCCCCTTCCTGCGTCTTTCAATCCCCAGCCCTATCAGTATTGTCTAAGTTCCTGTTGTCATGTAGACACTCCGACATTGGCCAGTTTTTCAACTTGGTGGACCAAGGCCTGCGATTGCGCCTATCGTCTGGGCTCCATTTTTCAACATTCTGTATTCCTGATCCTCTGGTCTTATGGGTGTTCCTCCGATCTGTTTGACGGCCTCTCGGACGAATCCACGGTAGTCCAGATGGCCTGCTCCCCTGCCAAGAGTTGTTGCCATCATTCCAGCCCTTCACACCAGTCCTTCCTCTTGCGCGACTCTGGTAAGCGGGATGGCATTTGTCTACCCATGCACCATTCGTATGCACCCATTGTGGTACATGCCCTCTGCTCATCTTCGGCCTTTGTTCACCATTTCGCCCTTACCATTCGCTAGTGCACTCTGTCCCTGCTCTCCATTCGCAAATCGTGCACTCCTGATTCAGCTCCATAAATGATTATATATAAATTTAAAAATATTATTAAGTTAAACCATTTATAATTAATAAAGAATTTAAAAAAAGTAAAACTATGATTTATACAAAAATCTAGATTTTTTATTTTTTGTTTCTTTAAAATAATGTAACTTAAAAAGGAATGTAAGAATATGCTCCATATTATTTCTTATATTATGCGTTTTAATGGGATTTCATGTATTTTCTTTCTACTAAATCTATGCATTAGCAATAGAAATAAAGAAATTATTAAAAATTTAAGATTTATAATTATATTAAATTTAGAGAGAAAATTCTTAAAAATTGAATAATTAAAACAATAATAATGATTTGTAATGAAAGTAAGCTATGGCTTATACAATAAGCTATATATTTATCCTTTGTTTCATTAAGACAAATATAAATTAAAAAAAATGGGAGAATATGTAGAGATTTGATTTTTATTTATTTTTTAACTTTTTAAAGTAGTGAGGTTATCTATTTGATTCATTAGAAAAGAATATAATTTAGATTTGATTTTTTTAAAAAAGTTATTTTTATTGATATTAGCTATTATTTCTATGGTCAAATATTTCTCAATGGTATTGCATCATTCTAACACATTTTGAACTGCAGATAACAAAAGTCAGTCGATTGAGTTCATAGAGGGAACACCTTCAACGTAATTAAATAATTTATTTAAATTTAAATTATCTTTTCCTCCAAAATAAATAAATAAAATTAATATTTGATTTATTTTCTTATTTTTGTATACAAATTAAATAAATTCATTTCATTCTTTCAACTATCCCACCTCATTAATTCAAATTATAGCTCCTATCATATCTCATTTTTTCTTATCCAATTATTCTCCATCGTTGATCAAATATCAAGTGAATCATATAAATATCCAATTCATTCACACATTATCCCCTCAAGCGCAATCTTGAATCATTAGCTAGCTATTATTATCATTATCAAGCAAGAGCATCATTTATCCACTATTTTTTAGCAAATATCATTATCAATACTATCATACTATCATTGTGCTATCAAGGTTATGTTATTTTGAAGAGCAGCCCACATATCAAGCATTCAAGCTACTATAAAAGAAAAATAAAGCAAATTAAAGTCTTTGTTGTGGTATAATTGTTAATTATTTCATTTTGTACATAGATCTTGAGCTTTGAGTGATTGTTGAGTGTGAATTTGGTACTTTCATTATATGGCTACTATTTTACATCATCCACATTACCCACATAGGGTCATGAAATATCTTGAGGCTTGTGATAGTTCTTCCATCTTGATCCTTCTGATGATGAGTGTTGTTAGAGTTGTTCTTCGTATTCATATTAATTTTGAAAAGGAACTAGAAGGTCAAGTAGAGTAAATGTACCTATGAAAAGTAAAGGTATGAGGTTTATTGAGAGGAACTTGCATCCACAATCCAATTCATTTTGACATATTCAAGGGTGCCATAGGCATCACAAAATAAGTGGATGACAGTGAAAGGGAAGGTTGCAATGAAAAGAATATGAAGATATGATTTGTCTTTCACATTGGGTTTACCAAAATATGTACACTCCCAATTGTGATTCACCACGTACTGCGCAAATCATAAATGAGCATCCACATGGATTGTACATGTCGGATTGAATTACTAATAGATCAGTTTTTCTCATATGGTATAGCAAGTGAAACAACAAAGAATCTACAAAACTACCCTCATGTGGAATAAGTTCTTGATGAATGGTAATAATATTGACTTGATTTTTACCAATCCTTAAGGAATCACTCTTCACGAGGAAGGAGTTCTTGGAAAATGGTAGCCTTATTAAGTTGGATCATGGTGGTGGAATTATGTATGATTGTTTCTATCCACAAAATACAGACCATTATCATTCTTAAGGGTGATGTTTGCATGAATGGTTTCCAATTCAAAGGGGGTTTCAAGATACTCTAGTTCAATGACTAGAATGCAATCATTCTCTTGTCAAATCCTTTCTAATACCTCTTATTGTTCAATAAATTCAATGATTATAGAAGGTGGTAACAATTCAATCAAAGTTACTTCTACTCAATTTACTACTCTTGGACATCTATAGGCATGGAATGTTAAAATGTGATCATGAATGGAAAAATATGAGGTGTTACTTTGATGCCTTGATATGGGTATCAGGACATAATAACCCGACCACAATAACCCCGTCATAATAACCCAAGGACAAAATAACCCAGGGTCATAATAACCCATGGACAAAATAACCCGTGGTCAAAATAACCCATGGACAAAATAACCCATGCAATTTATAAATTTTGTTTTCCTTTCTTTGTATTCTTACAGGGATATTTTGTCCATGGGTTATTCTGACCACGGGTTATTTTGGCTTGGGTTATTATGACCTTAGGTTATTTTTTCCTTGGGTTATTGTGACCAAGTTATTTTGTCTAGGGTTATTTTGGTCGAGTTATTATGTCCCGTAACCCTTGATATGCTTATGTGAGTGCTATAATAGATTTTTTGTGTTGTTTTCAATTTGTGTGGAATTTCAATTGTTTGAATGTTCAATGTTTCTTAAATATGTTGTTTGTTATTCAAGTGGTTGCACGTGCTCATGTTGAGTTGTTTGTTTATTTTGTTGTTCAAAACTAGATTTGGAGCTCTTAGGCTCAAATGGGAAAAATTAAAGAAAAAAGAAAAAGAGAAAAGAGAAAAAGCCCTCACATTTTGTGGTACTTTGTTCTTTTCAATGTTATTGTGTTTGTTGAATATATTATGATAACATGAAATGTTTCTAATGAAGCAACATACATGGAAGGAAAGTTAAGAAACTCCTTTTTTATGTATTTACGCTAAGATGTGCATGCATGCAAATGTTTGTGAACAAGCAATGTCAAAGGTAAAAGCGCATTCATGCAAACAAATTTGAATTAACTTTCTCTTTTTACTTTTGAATTGAAATGTTAATTTGTTTGTTCAAAATATAAATTATTCTTTACTTATTACAATGTTTTTGATTAGGTAAGCAGGGATTTTGAAAGGGCCCTGACCCTTTTACAACTCGAAAGATTTAGCAGTTAGTACAACAAAACAACAACAAGGTAAAAAAGAAGCAAGAAATTGCATACAAATCCAATAAAAATAGCAAGGGTGGTGTTGCAAGATGGTGTGTCCCTTGGTCTTCCTTATCCAGGATGGTGCTTGGGTTTGTGGCATGGTTTAACCACCTCTTGTGGATCTTATCTGAACCTTGTATCAGGCATTGATAGGTCAATCTTTTAGTGCAATGGCAAGGCCAACAGGTGGGGTAGGCCACCAGGCCAAAACAAGTTGCAAAACAGCTAACAAAAACAACAGTCACCCAAAGGGTGAAAAAACTAGACAGTCCTCAAGCCTTTACAAGAGAGATAAATGGGACCAAATGAAAAAACAGGTCTCACGACCAGCAAAACATGCATGCAGGCACCCGAACCACACATTATTTGAATCGAGCTTCACAGTCAACATAATAGGCCAACATGCCACACTCCTTGCTGCCAAAATTGCAACCTAAAACAACAACCACCCCAAGAGTGGGTAAAACAAACCATTCTTCAAACCCTTACCAGCAGGATTTAGCAGATCTTGAAACCCAAACCACCAGAAGACAACTAAGCCCATCACAACATCTTGATAAAATCCAAGGCTAACACCACACCATCCAAAGCACCAACTCAATCTCCACCTCTATAAAAGATAGCTCCCCTATATACGAGAGGATGAAATGAGAATCAAGACTATGAAAGCCAACAATCTCCTGCCCAGACCAACTCCACCTCAAAAGGAACCAGCAGAAAGAAAGGGGACAACCCATTGTGACTACAACAACCATCTCCACCTTAATAGGAGAGGGATCCACCTCCAATATAGGAGTCCCCAACTGTAGCACCCAGTAGGAAACTAACACTCTTGTAGAATGAAAACCCACCTCATCCCATGGCAACACAAGTAGCAGGTACCCAAAGAGAGCAATAAGAAGTAGCTCAACCAATAGGAAATATTGAGCTAAAGCACCCTCCACTAACATAGCAGTAGCAAAAGACAGTTCAAACAGCCAAGAGTCAAGGGAAAACATACACCAAATGAACTCAATACAAGCAAAATAGGGGCTCCACCACCCCAATAGGAGCACACTAAACTTCCAGGAAAAACCAAACTCCAAAGGAGTGAAAACAAGTCTGGAGAACACCGGGAGACCCACTCCAAAGGCCGACAGCAAGAACCCAACAGCCACAAAGACTTGACATAAGGTTGAAACAAAGACCCTTGCACCGACAGAGAAGCAAAACCCTAAAAATTCACAACCCCCCACAGAGCCATGGTCTCCAACCAAGATCTAGAGAGCAAGAGAGAGGGGAAGAACAAAATGAGGGTTCGGCCTCTCATCCACCGAATAGGGCACAATAGTGCAACCAACCATAGTAGGGGCAAAGGGCATGCAAATGAAGAATCTTACAATGTGTGTCAAAGTCCTGAAACTGCCACTGTTTCACACTCTTATGTGGGTACCTTCTCAGCCACGTTCGAGTAACAACAACTGAGCCTATAGGGTATTTGATGTTTTCTCCATCTATAACTGGGGATTCCAATTTATTTTTGGCCTCAACACAACGACACAAGTAATAGTTTGTTCCCTCTTCATTGTCTTCATCTGCAATTACTACATAAACATGCCCTGCATTGATATGTGAAGAAAATCACTTGAAATTCGTCAACATTATGAATACAATACAAAGTTAGATAACAATATGGAATTTCAAAAACTAAGCAAGTAGATATATTTCCTAGTTGAACTAGATCTGATACGTGGTCAAAGTCGACCGATGATTCCAGTTGTGTTAGTTCCAATGTCGTCAAAGGGCGATATGTGTGAAGTGGGCTATGATAACTTGTCAACCATTTGTCAACCCACTCCACTGACTCACAATCATTCCAGGCTTGCATTGTACATGAAGAACAAAAGCATGCCATCTTACGTGTATCGATACTCCATGAACCTGCATTTGAGCTAAGGAAAGACTGTAGCTCACTTGATCCTATTAGTGTACAACAATCCTCATATGGTGCAATGTTAGTATCATCCATCAACCAAAAAAATGTATGAATTGAAGATGTACCTTCATTACCTAGACCCATCGAAGCATTACACCACTCGATGATTGATCTTGCATTTGTCAACTTTTCATTGTCTTTATACTTTAACTCTTCTCGTGCTAATGTTTTTTTCACGCATGCTCATGTACCATCATGCTCCCCCTTTCCATGCCCGGCCTCACAAAAGTTCCACATATGTTGGACACCTGTAGTGAGATGCATCCTACACAACCAGTAGAACATGCACACATTCTTGAATTGTGCTACACAGTTATCCGACCATATTATATGTCAACCATAAGTTATGCCCCTCTAAGCCAAATCACTGTAGAACATCTGGAAGAAACCTTGCACGAACTCTGGAGAATGTGTGCAATCATCACTAATATAAAAGTGATACTCCCTCAATACCTTCCTTTGGTCCTCTGTACTATCAACTACATAAATGAATTCTATATGCACAAATATTGAAACCTATGTGGAGTTGTAATACTGTGACTGCACCTCACGTTGTGGCTGTAGAGTGTAGTTCTCTACAAATTCAACCACTAATACTATGCTTCCAACTAGAAAGGTGTCCTTGCATATCTTGAATTATGTGTCCATCCATCAGGCTCTATGGGTATTCCTTGCATACTCATACACTATATTGTCACGAAACATGGACATAAAATGATACACTAGAATCTTCTGAATAACCAAATCACACCTTTTTTCTTGAGACCCATCTTTTGTAATGTATGTCATTGTTTTATACTTCCTAAACTCTACTAGTTTTTGTCCCACCTCATATGTTCTTTCCATATGTTGAAATACTGGAATTCGTTGCAAGCCACCGCAATGCTCACATGAACCATCAAAGCATGTTATTCTACGAAATATTTGGCCATCTTCTATTTCACATAAATTTTTTGATAAGAAATCTCTTGAAGATTTTGGTGGGGCTTCTATGCCACAATCTTGCAAAGCATTGTTAGTATGCAAATCTAAACATATAGAATGATAAACATCATAATGGTTAGAGAATTCAATAAGTAGTCTACAACAAAAAGTAGTGTGTGTGTGATTTATCTTGACATAAAAAGGTTTAAGCATTTCAAAAAATCTTTGAGAATATTTACTAATTTGAGGATAATCATTTTTAAATTTATGAAAAAATTGGGTTTGAGTCGTATCCAAAAATGCTTTGGATGTGGCTCACGGTTCCAACTACCGATTCTCCTTCTTACAACATCCCTTTGATTTGGAGATGGCCTTGTATTATTCTTCCAATACTCTTCAATTAGTGTTCTCAATGCTTCAACAATTTTTTTATCTTTTTGTGGCAATCTCCCCGAGAATGCCCATAATTCATTTGAATCGGTGCCCCCAATTCTTTGCCACCTTTGAACAACTTTTGATAAAAAAATTCTGTTAATTCTCATTTGTTCACTTGTCTTTTTAATGAGACGAGCTCTCTTTGTTTGATAGCTTACCAAAGTCGATGTAATGACACGCCGGGTGAAATTACTATCCTTTGAGTGTGAGGTCTTACCCACACTCTCATAAGCATCCATTAGATTCTTCACAATAGTGTTTTCATTTGATGCATTCGATGTTCTCAACCCAAGAGTCTTCATGATGTTTCTATACTTTAAACCCCACATCATTTCAACAAATAGTTGACATCTTGCAGTCTCATTTAGCCTTTCAAAGAAGAATTTCCAAATCTTATCAACATATCTTCTACAAGAGCATGTTGAAATCTTAACTTCCATGTGCTACAAAATATCCTCGTCAGTATTAATCAAATACTTTGGCTTTCTAGGTGGTGTTCTCCTAGGTACATACATCTCAACATTAGCAATTTCATCAATATTTAATTGAGGTGGGCTAGATTGCGTACCTTCAATCAAGGGTGGAGTAGAAGACATACCTTGAGGTTCACTTGGGGATGATGGCATACCTTCTTCATCAAATCTGAGTGATGATGTACTCTCAACTTGAGATGCAGTGGATGGTGTCCAACCATATTCACTTGTGATAGATGGTGTCTCTCCATATTCGCTTGTGCTTAATGGTGTCCCTTCGTATTCACTTGCGGTAGAGGGTGTGTCTCCAATTATGGTATTTGCATCTGTCCTATCATGATGCTTTCATATTCGTTTCCTTTGTGCTGCTAATTTTTGTTCTCTTTTTGACGGTTGAGGTTCCTCTTCAATTGGCTTGTTTTCGTCAATCATTTCCAAGTTCTTCTTTTCACAATATAGCCTCAACCATTCTCTCTCCTTTTATTTGAAGGTTTGGAGCTCTTCATCTATTAGTTTCTTCCTTGTTCATTTGTTCGGCATGGTGGATAATTTTACCTATAGCATGGTAATGAGACAAGTATTAGTTCCTCAAAAATGTATCCATTAAAATAAATGAAATATATGTCATTCAAGGCTTCATAAATAGACAACATAGGTGATGAGGTAGCTAAATACTAATGAGGTAATTTAGAAATAGATGGAAAGCATGGAACATGGCTTGGGGAACTTTTTGGAGTCTTTTAAAGGAATTAGGGGTGTTGGGGTGTGCCTTGACAAGTTGAAAGCTTCCTTGTACAGGCCTAGTGAAGCCTTGTTTATGGCTTGTAAATCAATCTTTTGATATATTTGTTTTGGGTGTTTGATCCTTTGCTTTTGGTAACTTGTGGAGGATGGTGTTAGGATTCTAAAACCATGTTTCATTGTCTGGTTAATTCCTTTAATCATTTTTTACTTTGACTGTACTATTGGTGAATATTGCAAAGTTGCATGGGCTTGTGTAGGTGTGATGGAAGAATGGATGTTTTTGGGTGCAAGGTCTATTTGTTTGGTCATGTTGTGTTGTGTGAATAGTTTTTACATCATCCCCAAGTCTTTTTTAGGTGTTTGGTTGTGTGAGTCAAATTGAGTGGTCAAGTTGCATTGTTGAGAGGAATAGTGAAGTTGGTGTGTGCATATAGAGTATTTGAGAGAATCTTTTGAAAAGGAAGTTGCTTCCCTTGCCACTCTGCATCATTTTCAATAGTATTTAGGGGTCTAGGTAGTAGAATTTTTAAAATGTGCAAAAATTCCTAAGCTGTGAAATTAGCAATCATCAGAAGTTAGATTTCACACATTCACCCCTTGAACCCTAGTAGTAGTGGAAACTTAGTTTGTGCCCAATAACTCAAATTTTCTCCCAAAAACAAAAGAAAATCTTGATGGTTTTAGACACCCATTTCAGAGTTATTACACATATCTCAATTTTAGATACAAGTCCTTTGGACCAAATCCCCAAAAACACCCCTTCTAGGCTGGCCTAATTAGGCTGATTAGGCCTAATTTGCAAAGCAACATGCCCTCAAACTTATCAGATGACCTTGAAACATTGGGGAATAATTTCTTAGGTTCCCAAACCTCCAAAACCACAACTATATTCCTCTAGTATGCACAAATTCATGCCAAACCTGAAAACCCTTGTTTTATGCACTATTCAAGAGGGTTTATTGAATATTCTACTTCCACAACCTTCCATACTTTAAAAAAAACTTGAAAAATGGATATTAACCTTGCACATGCCTAAAAGTTCAAAACATCATGACCTCCCATAGAGATTCTCCCAAACCCTAAGCCTAAGCCCTCATTCACATGCATTTTTGTTCACAACAATATTATTCATATTGTAGGTTTGCACCCCTCACACCTATAACTCACTAAAACCACACCAATGTCTTGAAATGAGCCTTATTACATCCAAAAAACACTAACCTTGCACACTTTACATGTAAATTCAAAAACTTTCCTTCAAAGGCTACAAAGACACTTTAGTGCAAGATCACCATTTTTCACATTTTAACACCTAAACACAAAAACTCAACCTAAGACATGCTTAGTGGTCTTGATTGACCTTATTAAAAAAAAAACATGCTCAAAGACTCATCCACCTACCTATTAACCTCCTAATTACCATCAAATGATCAAATAAGGAGGAAGAGGTGTAGGTGCTCCTGCACCAGGGTTGTAAAAGTGTATTAAAGAGGGAGACCAATGGTCACCTCTTTCAAATATTAGTTTTGGAAGTTGAAGTTGAGAAACTTGAATGGAGAATGATCCTTGGATTGGGCATCAAACCAAATGAGGAAATGTTGAATTTTCCTTAAGAAAAATTAGGTTTTGGTGAGTGAAAATGAGTTTCTGAGTTGGGCAGCATTATTTTATGTTAAATTGAGCATGATCAGGGTATTTTAGGCTTTTTTGAACAGTTTTCAAGTTTTGGAGTGTTTGGCAAGTGCTACTTTCAATAAAACCTAGGGTTTCTAAGCCTAGGGAGAAGGTTTTATGGTATGGACCTGGTAAATGATTGAATCTCTGCAATCTAACATTGTAATGTGAAGTTTTGATAGATATAAAATGCTGCCCCAAGGTTTCAAGAGATACGCAAAGTTTTGAAGGTGGTCCCTTTGTAAAAGTGGGCTAATTTGGGCCCTTAAAAGCATAGAAAACCTTATTTGTGTAGTTTGGTACAAAACAAGCATTGGTGATTGTTGGATAAGTTGAAAGGCTCTGTAATGGGTCCCTAATGTGTGTTGTGTTGTGAGTTGAAAGGTTGTTTGAGTGGAATTATACCTGATTGAGTGACTTTGATATGCTACAAGGAACGGTGTGAATATGTTGAATGAAGAAGTCTTGATAAAATTGCAAATTGAAAATTGTGTTTGCATATTGGAGTTGTGTATTTGTGTGTTGCAGGCCTCCCCCTACTGCATTAGGAGTATATTCCAATTTTTTATAGACTTGTATGGAAAATTTGGTAGCATAGACAAGGCAATCAACTAGTTTGTATAACTGTTTGACAAAATAACTCAATGAAAGCTTTGGAAGCATACACAAAGTAAGTTGATTTTTAAATAACAAAATGCCTCAAGGAGATGTGGTTTAAAAATGTAATTGGAAAGTGTATAAAATTGTGTAATTTAAAATGTCCATTGACAACCTAAGGTTGTAACATGACAAACAAACAATAATCAACATGGAATATGCAAAACAACAAAAATGAAACAAAGCCATAATAGAATGAAATAAAATGTACAAAGACTTCACATACCTAAAAAACTAGAGTTTGAAATGGAGGAGTTCTGCCCAATTATGTAGCCTTTTTTTATTCTTTCCTCAAACTCCTCAACAATTTGACTTTTTCAAAAGCTTGTTCCCCTCCAAACTTCAATTGTATATCAATTATCACTAGAATTCAAAATTGAATTGAAATTATATGCCTTTCAATGTGAAAACTATGCTATTTCATGCAAAGGTGGTGAAAAGATCATGAAAAAGGTGGTGGAATCTAAAAATCATGCATGGACACTTCACTCAATCTTCAAAAAGCTACTTTTTGTTGGAGCACGTGCAAAACCAGGAGAATATGCAAAATGTGGGCTAACATCACGGGTATATTGTGTTTTTTTACCATTTTTAGTGCAAGATAAAACGTGCTTGCATTATAACGGGAGTGCACGAGCGTGTTATTTCTTCCTAGAACGGTCATGTCTCTACTTCTAAAAAATATAACGGGGTGGAAGGAAGGTTGGTTGGATTTAAGAAGGATGTCTCTATTTGGAATAAGGGTGGAAGGAAGGAAGGCCCTCTCCCACTCCCCTTCTCCTATTTCTCTCTCCCTCCATTCTCCTCCCACTCTCCCACACTCTCTCCCACTCTCTCCTTCCCAATCTACCACTCGCACACTCTCCCACTCTCTTCCACCCCACCCTCTCCCACCCTCTCCCACTCTCTTCCACCCCACCCTCTCACACCCTCTCCCACCCTCTCCCACTCTCTCCCTCCCTATCTCCCACTCTCCCACACTCTCTCCCACTCTCTCCCTTCCTCCCTCTCAATCTCTCCCACCCTCTCCCATGCTATCCCACCCTATCCCACTCTCTCCTTCTTGCTAAAATTTTCATATTTCTACTTATTTATAAAGTGCTTGTATTATAAGAAAGATGTTTTTTTAATTGTTTTATTTTCTCTTTGTTTATTCTCTCTCCCTCGCTCTCTCCCATCCTATCTCCCACCCTCTCCCACTCTCTCCCTCCCTATCTCCCACTCTCTCCCACACTCTCCCACTCTCTTCCTCCCTCCCACTCTCTCCCACCACTCTCCCACTCTCTCCCACTCTCCCAACCTCTCCCACTCTCTCCCACTCTCTCTTTCCTCCCCTCCCTCCCACTCTCTCCCACTCTCTCCCACCACTCCCCTCTAATTCTCCCACACTCTCTCCCACTCTCTCTCCTCCCTCCCTCCCACTATCTCCCAAATTCTCCCACCCCTCTCCCTCCCTATCTCCCACCTCCACTCCCCCTCTCTCCCACTATCTCCCACTCCTCCCACTCTCCCAACCCTCCCACTCTCTCTCTCCTGACCCTCCCACCCCTCCCACTCTCTCCCAACCTCTCCCACTTCTCCCCATTCTCTTCCACCTCCTCTTTCTCTCTCCCTCCCTCCCACTCTCTCACACCCTTTCCCACCCTCTCCCACTCTCCCCCACTCTCTTCCTCCCACTCTCTCCCACTCCCTCTACCTACCTATCTCTCAAGTCTCTCCCTCTCACCCTACCTGGATAAGTCCCCCTCACTCTAACCCCTTCTCTCCCACTCCCTCTCCCTCTCCCCATCCCACCCTAACTAGACAACTCTCTCTCTCTCTCTCTTAAAATTCTCCCTCCCTCTAGAGACATACATAAATACATACAAGAATAATACATATGTACATAAAATCCTACATCCATACAATATACATGGACTAATACATATAGGAATACATACATACATACATACAAGGATATATACATGTATACATACATACATGACACACCAGTATACATGTACATACAAACATTCAATAGAGTGGAATTTAACATTAAAGAAGACATAACACGCTCACATTATGTCTTGCTTGACATGTATCCCGGATAATCAAAAAATGTTCAAAACTAAGACATAACACGAGCGCATTATAACACACTCGCATTATATTTTTCTTTGGAAATCCCTGAGCCTTAGCATTGGCATTTGCCTTGGAATACCAACCCAAAGGCTTGGAGGGCATTCCCAATGACCAGAGACGTGTTTTTGCAAATTCTATAATTTTTTCACATAATCGGGTTTGTGCTCACCATCAGGATTGCATCTGGTTCAACATTGACAAAATTGAACACATGGGTAATGTTAGGTTCTCTCTTAGCTATCCAACGATGTAATTTTTTTCACTTTTTAACAATGTGAATCCTTTCATCCATAATTTATTTTGTTTGTATGTCTCTTTTTTGTCAAAAATCTGCTTTTCAGGAAGTGCCCACTTAGAAAATTAGTAAAAACTCAAATATTCATTAAAAAATTATCAGAAAAATTATGCATCAACTAGATACTGTTAGCTAAATTTTGACCATAGCAATTTTTAAAATAATACAAAAAATTTCACCGTGCTTGGGTCGTACAAGATTTGCTATGTTATGTTTTTCTAACAAAAATAGCACCAATTTGTGTACGCCCCTCTTTTGAACCCCTCAATCTCAACCATTTTCAAAATAAATTAGTATTTTAGAAAGTAGACTCGGAGCACTTCGATCCTTGTTTTTGTTCCATCTCAAAATTTTGAGTGTAACTATCCTCAATTTCACGTCCAAGGTCAGTATTTCCTGATTTTAGAAAAAAAGTGGCCACTTAAACCCCCTTTTTGGGAACCATCTTGGTGCACTTACCTAGTGATGCATTTGGGGTTTAGCATGAGATGATTTTTTGTAGGTACTCATGGATACATGGAGAATGAGGTGAGGTTGTATTTCTCTTGAGATGAGAGAAGTGTTGTTGAGATGGTTACTCTTGATGAGATTGCCTACACCTTGGTTGGACGTGAGTTCAATAGAGAACTATGAGGAGATCACTCTTATATGAGTCATGATGGCTTGCATATCTTGGAGGAGCATTCACATTCCCCACTCTTGGTCTACTCGATGACTTATCACTTGAGAGGTATTGCTCATTCTTTAGAACTCTCAGGTGCTTTATGTTTTCTTTCTTAGACATGGATCTTGAGTTGTGTTTAAATGGTTCTGGAGGATTCATTGTGAGAGATGGATAACATGGTTACCTCCTTGGGTTTACTTTTTCATTTATGATGATCATAGGGGATGGCAGTGGGTTGATTTCCTGAGATGGGAAATGGAGTAGTTTGATCTTCTTTGAGAATTTTGCATCCATGTAGATATATGATATATATGTTATTTTTGATCTAATGAGATTGGATGTTTGGGTATTGTTGAGGCTTATTTGGGGTCGTGAAGGAGATCTTACTTGGCACAGCTTGGAACTTTGAGGTTTTGGTAGAAGGACATGATTGGTATATGATTTGCAGGTCTTCTCTTTGTTTTATGGCTTCTTCCTAGAGGTTTATGTTCACATGGTTCAGTGGGTGGACTTGTGAGAGTTATAGTGACATGTTTTCAGAGACTTTATAGCATCTTGTATTGCATGTGTAGATCATTTTGATTGCTCTTTGCTACTACATGACATAATTTTTAGACACACTTTAGTATAAGTGTTGATTGGTAGACTTGCTATGCCATGGTCTATTTTTAGATTTGACATTACCCATGCAGTGGGAGTTCTTGGATGTGTATGTTCTTCATTGACAGGTTTGACACATGGAGCTTGTGTTTGTAGTTTATGGGTTGGATATGTTGTTGGCATAAGTTCTACTAATGTTTTGGATACCTTGTGGTATGGTAGATTAGATGGATTAGCATTTGTTGTGGGTGTTATTTCTAGTCTAATGGGTTTATCAGTTGGATGAGGGAAACCTATTTTGGTTGTTGTTCTAGCTGATGGTTTATCTTGTTCTCTGGAGGATTCTTTAGCTTCAGTATTGTGTTTTGGTTATGGCTTTGAAGTTGATGTTGTCGATTCTTCTGTATAACTTATGAGCACAGTGGAGTGGTGGCAGTATTTTGTATCCTTTGCTATCAGTTGGATTTGATGCTTGTGTTCTTTAGACTTATGCATATACACCATGGCTTGTTCCTTTCCTTGGAGGATGGTAAGAATTGGTTCCTAATATGGTGGACATCTTGGATGTTGTTGTAGGTGTCTTGGTTGGAGCATGAAAGCATTGTTCAAGATTCTTGTGATTGCATGTATGGATGTGATGATGTGTTTTCATTGGCAGACTCTTAGCAGTTGAATCCTATTACTTTCGTGGACTCTTCAAAGGTGTTCGACAAGTGCGAGAATGTTAGGAAAAAGAAGGTGTATCAACCTTTGATTTTTCCCATAGCATTGATCTTTCTAAATATTGAATGTTGCTAATTTTCTCACATTGTCTTTTGAGCTACAACTTGTAGTTTCTTTTTTTGATGAGGAGTCAAGATGAAAAGTTGATTTTAAAGGAGGAGTTGTGCATGAAGGAATTTTCTATTTCTGTGTTGAGTTTATCTTCAGGCTTTGGCAGTCGATTTAGAAATGTCTAAGTTGTGCATTGTAAACTCTATAAATATGAGACTTTGCTTGAGGATTTTAGAGGAGAATTTTTAATTACAGGGTTATGTTGTCGGATTTCTTCTAGAAGAGCAAGATGTAATCTCCATGTTAAGGTTGTGAGCCTGAAATGTATTGCAATTGTATTGTTGTTGATTAATACATTGGTTTGACACTTTGGAGGGTGGGGTTTTTTTACCCGAAAGGTTTTTCCCCACATATATCGTGTTTTCCTCTCTTTTGTCTATCTTTCTTATGTTCTTAGTGTTTCTCATTCTTAAATGTTATTTTATATGTCGTTATGCTGCTGAAATTTTCTTAGATCTGGAACTACATCATCTTTCCTCTAAGGGTTAATGCATGAGAATTCAACTATATCTATTTCGGCTTTAAGGCATAGTAGTATGTGCTTGTATCAGGGTGTTGAAATCAGATTTGTTTAACAAAACATAAGATACTGAAGGTGCATACTAGTTCTTGGAAGGCTTTCCAAGTTCATAATTCCCTTTCACAAACCATTTGTGACAAACCAAAAAAAAATGAACTTCTTTCGAAGTAAGTCTTGTCAAAATATGAAAGCAAATCAACTCCTTTGAAAGTTCCATAAAATCTTAATTACAACCTTAAAATATGCAAAGATCAAAGATGTTTCCGTGATTGACTACATGAACCAACAAACCCTTGAAGAACCTCACATAACAACTTAAATGATTAGTATAAATAAAAATAAACATAGAAACCATGCTTTTTGTATACTACTAATTTACCTATACCAATACATGTACTACTGACAATAAACTTCACATGCTTTGTATTTAACAATTGAGCATTTAGATTTTTCCTTCTAGACAAGTATTTTTAATAGCTAAATCTTTCATCTTAAACGAGTATTTATAGCAATGCTAACAACAATCATGAGATGGTAATCACAAGTGTCCAAAAAAAGTTTCATTGTACGACAACCATCTATTACCTTTTATCTTGCAATAATAAAAGACACACTCCACTAGAAAACAATAGCCAGATTTAATGTATTGTAATGAATTACCCAGATACTAGTAACTTCTATAATGATTCTTCACACAGTGTATTTAAGAAAAAATAAATTAACATAATCACTACATATTCAAAATCTATGCCACTGCGATTTTTGCATAGTCCTTAAAGCATAACAGACATGTTCAAAAATATTTCAAAAAGCTTCATTGACACAACACATAGCTGGAGCCACCTTACGATCAAGTAGCTTTGAGAAAATAAAAAACTTATCTTTTTTCCATTCGATGTTTAATATACCTTCATCCATCTATCATAGAGTTTTTATGGTAGTCATCGCTCTATTCTACTTAGCATGCACAAATGGCAATTTTATTTCATAGCTAAATTTTTATTGATCACAACTTCATATATCAAAGTATATTTTTACCTGCCATCTTGCGACGAAATACCATGTGTTAATGTCTTTTTCTGTGTGACTTCTAATTTTAATTTTCTACATTATAATTAATGAATAATTATTAAAATATAACTTAATATTTAATTAATAATTTAATACTAATTAATTTATAGTATTAAAGATGTAATAATATATAATATTAAATAAATAATAATTTCTAATATTAAATATATAATAATATGTTATATATAAATATTATATAATACTATAATACTATAAATAATAAATAATTAATAAATTAATAAATTTTCATTTTAAATAATATACTAGTATCGACCATCATCAGTATTGTCATAAAGGCCATTGTAATATGTATAATATATTATTATAATATTATATAATAATATAATACTTTAATATTGGGAAAGAAGCCCCAGCCATCAAAGGAGTGACTAAGAAAAAGGATGATGGGAGTGAAGATGAAGATTAGGGATTGAGGATGCCCCCTTGAGAGGACATGTGGGTTCAAGAGAACATGGGTGTGCTCTCAAAATGGATGAGATGATGAAAGGGTATATGAGGAAGATTATGCAAAGTGATGGATAAGAGAGGATGATAGGCGATAGTAGATTGGGAAGTACAAATGGATGTAAGGGCAAAGATGATGTTGCCCTAGTCAAGCTACAAGGAAAAATGGGTTGATGATGGATGGGGTGTTGTCAATGAGGGAATGATATTAACTCGAAACAACACGAGGATAAGGAAGGTACATCTTGATGATGATGATGAAAGTGTTGTTGATGAGGGAAGGATACATCCAATGATGATGATGGAAGTGTTGTTGATGAGGAAGGATACATCCCAAAACAATGCCAAAGGATAGGGAAGGATACATCCGGATGAGTGTTGTTGATGAGGGAATACATCCCAAACAACACCAAAGGATAGGGAAGGATACATCCTGATGAGTGTTGTTGATGAGGGAAGGATACATCCCAAACAACACCAAAGGATAGGGAAAGATACATCCCGATGATGATGATGATGAAGATTGGATCAAGGCTTGTAGCAAGGCGGGGATCAAGACCAAGGATGTGATTAGATGATTTGTGCTAGATTGAATTGATGAGGATTGGATTGAGATGTGAGATGGATGAAAGGAATAAAAATGATGGGGGACAAGATGCTTAGAATAACCAATATATATTATTCTAAGAAGATTGAGGAGATGAGGATAATCCTGAGAAGAAAGGGAGATGGGGGGATGAATGTTTGCACAACCAGAATCATAGGTCATGGGTTGGCTATGGATACAATGCAACATAAGTGATCATGAAATGTAATCCTAATGCAATTTTCCATTTTTGAAGCATTGATTTTTGCTATAGCATAAGACACCAGGCGCCAGGGTATGTAAACCAAGGTGAATTAGTGTCTAATGCGTAAAACAAACAAAATGATAAGAAGGCTATCCCAACACCCCAAAGTCGTGAAGACCTTGGTTGGGCCAGGCATTGGGATAACCACAAGCACAAGAGGATGCCCCAATGCAATAGAAGATCACAGGGATCTTGGTAGGTACTATGCGGGACAACCTAAAAGACAATGACAAACAAAAGATCAAGATACACCCCTATGCTTACTAGTCAAAGCACACCATGATATGATGGATCAAGGAAACCATGACAAGGTATGATAGAGAGCTCAAATGATAAACAAAAGCCAAAAGCATCAAAAGATCACAATCAATTTCAAAATGTCCTTTGCCATAGGATCAAGAGGATGGATGGGGTTGATGAGGTTTGTTAGGAGGGATGCATCCTGTTGAGACCAAAGATGGAGATTAAACTAAAAGATCAATTATGATGCAGGAGACCCAAAACCAATTGAATCTCATGATATGAGTGGATCTCATTTGTGAAGAACTAGCTAGATAAGGACATACTTGATGATAGGACATGGGACACGAGACACAAGATTGACATACCCTAAAGACCTAGGGGATTGGGGGCCGATCAAAGATTAGCCTTTCCTACGTGAAAGCGCATAGCCCTCATAGTTCGATAAAAGACCATGGATAAAAGCGGAAAGAGGACGATGGAGATGATGATAGATGAAAAAGATAGGATGTACAAAAGGAGCCCCAGGGGTGGATCAAATGATTGACCTTGCCTACGTGAAAGTGTAGGGGAAAGGTAGTTCGATAAAAAGACTAAAGACAAATGATGGATAAAGGATGATGAGATGACCATGATAAGTGGATAAAAAGATGGAACTGATATGACAAGACAAGATTGACCTGATGTATAAGATAGGATGATGGTGATTACACGAAGCTCAGGGATGGGATAGTTATCCAAATCAGCAAAAGATGAATTGGGATGATGATATGATAGAGAGGGGTAAAAGCACAAAATTGTGTCACTCTTTATAAAGGAATTGGCCAACAAAAAAGAAAATTCTGAACTTCGACCACATAAAAGCGATCTTTATGTTTTGAATTTCAAAATGGTGTAAACTAATGAAATGTATAGCTTTTGATGTAGTTTATTCTTGTAATTTTTAATTTAAAAAAAAAAAAATGTTTTCATTATGTTTTTATGAATTTAAGGACAAATTTTGGAATGTTGAAAATTTCATAAAAGAGTGACTTCACGGACCGTCAAGAAACAAATTGAAAAAAAACTTCATTTGTCCCTATTTTTTTTTCTCCAAATAGGTAACTTCAATATCTTGTGCATGGAAACAAAAATCAAATTTTGATGTATATTTTTCTCGTAATAACGTTTTAAAGTCAAACATGTAAGAATTTAACAGTTTTCACTGACCGTCAACTATTTTCAATTTTTTTAATCATTTTCAAAAAAAAAATATACCCTTTTGAAGAAGACTCTCTCCTCTTGTTCCCCATATAAGATTTAAATTTTTTTAATAAGTTTTACTATCTTTTTTTTTTTAATTTGTAATCAACCTCTTTTTTTAATTTTTAAAACCTACTTGCATTATTTTAAAAATAAAATATATTAAAATTAATTAAAATATTAAAAAAATATATATTTGGATTCTCCACTCCAAGCTCTACAAAAGGGTATTTTTATTTTTTGTAGAAAGATTATTCTGACGAGAGAAATACTTTTCCAAAGTTGAATGTTTTAGAAAATTCTAAAAAATGATGAGTTGGCTGCCATGTAGGATGCCAACTAGACATTCTCGGCCGAGAGGGTTTCGGCCGAGCAAGTTTTGGCAGAAAATGTCTTGATATTTCCAAGCCATAAATACCAGATATGCTCACTTTTTCCATGTTTTTGGCTAGCCGTATTTGGCCGAGAGGGTTTCAGTCGAAAATGTGCTTGCCACGTCGACGCCACAAGGTTTTGGCCAAAAGTGACTCGGCCTAATGTCTTCCAGCCAAAAATTGTTCGCTCAAAACCATTTATTTGGCCATAAGTGTGACACACTATTGTGATTTTACCCAAAGATGAGTGATGAGAAGTGATAGGAGATTGGAAAGATGCGTGAAAGAAGTGGGAGTGATGACAGTGAGATGAATGACAATAAATTGGATTACAAGTAGTCGATAGTCAGATACCAATGACAAGGGATGATGAGATGAGATAAAGATAAAGATGAAGGGATGGATAAAGAGATAAGGATGGGGGATGGAAGGGATTGTTTGGATGGATGAATGGGAAGATAAGGGCGGGGAGATGAAAGAGGTGCTATGGTGGATGGGAAGATAATGGGGATATCAATGCCTAGGGATGATGAGATAAGACGAGGATAAAGATGAAAGGATGGATAGAGAGATAAGGATTGGGGATGGAAGGGATTGTTTGGATGGATGGATGGATAGAGGGATAAGGATTGGGAGATGACAAACATTTTTGGATTGGGAAGGAGATAAGGATGGAGAGATGAAAGGTATGCTATGATGGATGGATGGAGGGATAAGGATGAGGGATGGAAGGGATGCTATGATAGATAAAGGGTGCCTCCAAGGACTATGTCACAAAGGAAGGAGGTGCCCCCATTCTATATATGTCATGCATGATGAGGTAGGAGGGATGGAAGACAGGTGGATGGGAAGATAAAGGAGATAAATGGAGGAGGATATGATGGGTGGATGAGAGAGTTTGATGGATGAAGGTAGGATGCTAGGATAAGGAAGGGAGACTGATGCTAGCATGACAGGTTGACCAAAAATGTAGATGAATGTGGATAAGGAATAAGATAGTGTATGGATGAAGGGAATTTGTACCAATAGGTGTCCAAAGCACACATAGATAGGTGTCCTTGTGTGTATCAATATCATAAAGAGGATGAAAGGGTTGGAGATAAATGGGATATGATGGTAGGATGTGGAAGATAGGTGGGATGGAGGAGATGGATGAGGGGATGCATAGTAGGAAGCTGCCCCCAAGTGTGGAAAGAGATGGATAGGGATTTACACATGACACCTATTTGCTAGGTTTTCATCATGTTACTTATCTAAGGCACTTGTTTTCCAGGTTTTCACCATTGGACGAATGATTTCTCTTTACCATTTTTTTTGTTTTTTTTTGGATTTTTTGGATTTTTTGGAATTTTGGAATTTTTGGATTTTTTGGATAGCATGCGCATGGATATGGATAAAGATAGGGATGTGGATAAGTGGATTTAGAAGACATGTGATACAAAGATGGATGAAGGACTCAAGCATCAAGTTCCATACGAAGTATTAAGAGCCCATGTGTGAAGTGACCATTGGATGTTGGTACAACCTTATTAGGATAAATGGATTATGTAAGAGAATGGATTAAAGTGATTTGATGGGGGAGATATGCACAATAATGGAGGGGATGTTGGAAAGTGTATGGATGGAATGATGGGTTAGGTGTGTGATGGGGTGTCGAGTTCAGGACCAACATTGACACATATGGTGGTGGATGTGAAAGGATGGGAGGATTAACAAATGGATGATGTGGGGATAATGGAGGAGATGGGATAGTGAATTTTGGGACATAAGGACCCAAAATAGATTTAGGAGATGGAAGGGGTGTATTATTAGCTTTTGGATTAGAAAATTTGGCTGTTGTTACAAATTTTTCATTTGAAAGCATTGCATCTTTTTTCTTTGGGATCCACATGGTTTTGATCTTTGCTTTGGTGGGCTGTTGTGGCCTATAGGTTTGATTTGTATTTTGGATTTGATTTTAGATTGGATTTTTCTTCTATTCAACATGTCTTTTTAATGGGACATGAGGAGCTTTAGATTCATGTGGATGTTTAGATTTATGCATTTTTACTTTGGCATCCAAAGTTCTTTTAATAGCAATGGGATGGGTGCGAGGAGATGGATGATATGAAGGAAACATGAATGGAGTGATGGAGGTTGGATTTTGGGGATGATATGTGGACAAAGGATGTGTAGGAATGTGCCTTTGTTGATCGTGATTAGGGAACATGAGAGTGGGATATTTATGATGGGTGGCATGGATAGGTGATGGGTGTATAAAAGGATGAATAGGATGAGATGGAGGATGTGATTTTGGGATATAAGGGGCCAAAATGGACCTAGTATTTGGAGGATGTGTGATGATGGATGGAGGGATATAAGGACCCAAAATAGAGGGAGTAGATAAAGGATGGGAGATGGTGGATGGAGGGACATAAGAACCCAAAATTGATTTGGAAGACGAAGGAGGAATATGGATGGTTGTTTTGAGGTGATACGATGGAGGGGGGATGGCGGAAAATGGTTTTGTGGAGTGATGGGAAGAGCCTATTATGATTTTGGAGGAGACTCATTGAGGACGTATAGAGGTTGTACTAACATATTTGGATTATAAGTCCTGAGAGATATATCCAAGACCTTGTGTACACAAGTTTTCTTTGACATGGGTGGGCTCTAAAATACCTTGGTCATGAAGGCCTAAACCTTTTCCTTGATAGTTCATGCTCTTGATCATTCGATCTATAGTAGGATTCTTGTTATTTTGGAAGAATGATGCGAGTCCATTATTAGGTGGAGGAGGATAGGTGGTGTATATGCTTGGTTCCTCTTCTACAAGGAAACCACCATAGATGAATGTGAGAGTACCGAGGAATATAAAAGTGGTGTGGGGATAATGGGATTAGATAACGATGGAGGATCATGAGATGGAGATGATGGGGAAGCAACATATTGATCGGGAGGAGTGAGTGGTAAGGTATTAGGAGAGGGGTTAGGTGATATGATAGGATTTGGATTTGTGGAAACAGGTGATAAGGGCTCCTAAGATGGAGTGGTGGGATTATGAGTGTCGAGGGGATCTTGGGATAGAATGGATGGGGGATTGTGATCTTGAGGTGGACTAGGTGGGATGGCAAGATCTTGATCGGGAGAAATGAGTGGTAAGGGCTCATGCAATGGAGTGATTGGATCTTGAGTGACAAGGGGATCATGGGCTGAAGTGGATGAAGGACTGTGATCTTGAGGTGGACTGGATGGGATGGCAGGATCTTGATCAGGAGAAGAGGATATGTTGGTATGATTTGGATCAAGCTCTTGGCATGACTCATCGTTTGTGGATGGTATGTCGATAGAGTGTTGGAGGGACTCCTCAAGTGGGGGATATGAAAGGATGGGAGATTCATGAAGCTCACGAGGATGGATTTCGGTGATACTAGGAGTGGGAGGAGTGGATTGGATTTGCATGTCTTCGATTTATTGGGTGGATCTAGGAGTAGGAGGAGTGGATTGGATTTGGTTATCTTCGATGGGCTTGGCGGCTCTCAGAGTAGGAGATGGGGGCTCAATGGATGCAGTGGATTTGATGGTTTTACGAGTTTGAGTGGTGGTAGGGGTGGTAGCAAAAATGATAGGTGTGGGATGGAGAAGGGTCTCATCACTAATGACCGTAGATGATGGATTGGGATGGCATGGTTCCATGACTTCAGGAGGTGGAATTGGGGATGTATTCTTTGTCATGAGTCCTTGGAGAACTTCTAGAGTGAGAATCGTGCATATTCTACGTGTAGCTGGGGTGGTAGGAGTGGATGAAGGATTAGGATTATGGATTAGTGGACTAATATTAGGTTGAGGAACAAGATTGGATGGAAGAATACAAGTAGGTGGAGGATTAGGATTGGATGGAGGGTTAAGGTAAGAATATTGTGATAGTAGATTAGAATAGGAAGACATGGATGGTGGATTGATGTTGGAGGAAGTACATGGGGAATTAAGATAGGGATATTGGGATGGTGGATTAATATGGGAAGATTGGGATGGTGAATTAGGATAGGAAGACATGGAAGATGGATTAGGACAAGAGGATATGGGTGGTGTATTAGGACAAGAGGATGTGGGTGGTGGATTGCAGTAGAGGTATTGGGATAATATAGTAGGATGGGAAGATTGGGGTGGTGGATTAGGATAGGAGGACGTGGATGATGGATTAAGATAGGAAGATGTGGATGTTGGATTAGGATAAGTTGATGGGAGTGTAGGATTAAGATAAAAAGGTGTGGATGTAGGATTAGGATGGGAAAATTGGTAAGGAGGATTAGGATAGGGGGACATGGGTAATGGATTGTAGTAGAAGTATTAGGATGGTGGATTAGAATAGGAATGCTGGGATGGTGGATTAGAATAGGCATATTGGGATGCATATGCAGATGGAGAAGATAATGGGTATCCCTTGTCAAAGGTAGCATAAGGAGCATTAGTAGGTGTGGATGAAGACGTAATGGGATAGCTTAGAGGGGTGATTGGATTTTGGAAAGCGGTTGGGGAAAGATTACTAGAAATGATAGCATCAAGGGGATCTATGTCATATACCTCTTGATAAAAATTATTCTCGTTATCGTCGTCAACATAATTAGGATTCCCCTTAACTACTATTTTTGGTTGCATTGGTGAAGGATAAGGATTCATGATGTCAGATGGGATGGATACAAATTTGAAGGTATGGGAATAGATGATTAGAAGGAAATAAAAGGTGGTGAAAGGATAAATAGTATGATTTTGAAGATGGAAGAAGGGGTCTTAAGATTTGTTTTGATATCAATAGATTTTGGATGTAGATGGACAAAAGCTCAGATTAGGATTTAAGTTAAGCTCAGATTCAGATTAAAGCTTAGATTGGGATTAGGTGAAAGCTTAGATTCAGATTGGGTTGAAGCTTAGATTAGGATTATTAGATGATGTGATGGGATGAATTCTAAACCAAGTTCAGGGGTTTTAACTAGAGGATGTAAGGTGCTGACAATCAAATTTTTCTAGATTTGGCAGTTTTCAAAAATTGTCAAATTTTGCCATTTTAGGAAATTTCACAGACATATCTTTGAGAGTCCATTTTTTTCCCACAAACTTCCTAAAAATAAGGTAGGATGAATTTCCAACTAATATCCTAAATCTAAGACATGCATTCTAAGTTATTAATGAAAATGATTTTTCAAAAATTGGAAAAAAACACTAAATTGAGATTTTGAGGGTCAAGATGAAAGTTTGAAGCCTCAAAAATGTGCCGAAACGGGGGCCAACCAACTAAGAGTTTGTTGGGAATCCACATGCCAACTCATAATGCAACCAACCATAAAATCTTAGGCCAAATGGACACTCAAGTCAAAAGTTATGGCCTCTAGAAATTTCTGCATCAAAATCAAAACCCCTAAAATGAAGTCTAGGTGATTGGGATGGATGAACTGATGATGGATATGGACTCTATTAATGTTCTAAGATGCACCTATGTAAATTAGATGATGAAACAATGACTTTGAGAGAATGTAGATGGATTGAAATGTAGATTACAGATGAATGGAAGATGCAAATGACTAGATGAAGGTTAGGTTCACCTATTAATGGGTCAGGTTCACCTATCTATGGGTCAGGTTAGCCTATCTACTGGGAAAGTTTTCCTATCTACTGGGTAGGGTCACCTATCTGCTGGGCAGGTTCGCCTATCTGCTGGGAAAGGTTGCCTATTTGCTAGGCAAGGTCGCCTATCTACTGGGCAAGGTCGCCTATTTGTTGGGCAAGGTCCCCTATCTCAAGGTCAAGAGTCGCCCAAGTCAGTTTTTAGACTTGTCTAAATCAGGAAAGGGGAAAACATATTGGCAGAACGAGCAAACAAACCTTGGGAACTAGCCAACGGACTATCAAAATGGGGAAGTAGATGATCAGAATGGGTAAATGGATGCTCAAAACGAGGAGATGGATGCTCGAAACAGGAAAACAAATGCTCAAAATGGAGAAGTGGATGCTCGAAATGAGGAAATAGAGGTTTAGAATGAGGAGAAAAATTCTTGGAAGGGGAGACGAATGCTCAGAATGAGGAGATGAATGCTCAAAACAAGAAAACAGATGCTCAAAATGGAGAAATGGATGCTTGGAATGGGCAAACAGGTGTTCGAAATGAGGAAAAAAATGCTTGGAATGAGACAATGGATGCTCAAAATGAGGAGATGGATGCTCGGAAGGGGAGACAGGTGCTCGAAATGAGAAGACAAATGCTTAGAATAGGAAAAAGGATGCTCAGAAGGGGCAAACGAAAGCTTAGAATGACTGAACAATAGGTGAAATTAGCTGTTTGGGGGGAAAAATCGCCCAACTTGGGGTAGGATTTCCCAAGTTGGGGCAGGTTCGCCCAAGTTGGGGTAGGTTAGACCAAGTTGAGGGCAGGTTCACCCAAGTTGGGGCAGGTTTTCCCAAGTTGGGGCAGGGTCGCCCAACTTCATGAAATAGGCTATTTTGATGGTTGTTTGATTGACAGAGGACAAAATCGCCCCTGTTCAGGGTATGGTTGCCCCTCTCTGGGGTAGGGTCACCTATTCAGTGAAATATGGGAAATTCTGACAAAAATAGACTGGGAAATAACTGAGATAGAAGGCAGGTGCACCCCTGTTTAGGGTAGGGTCACCTTTGTCCACAAACCTGAACTTGAATTAGATGAAAATGACTATGGAAAAGGACCAAAAATACAACAAACAACAAAAAAAAAGAAAAGGTAAGGCTGACTTGACTGAACATAAATTCATTGGTTTTACACAAAAAAGATAGTTCAAATAGCACAATCCTAAGATTAGTGTAAAGGGTATGGCCAACACGGTCCTCTAACTAGGTTGAACAAGGAAAACTAGGGAGTCCTCGATATACACACAATACGTGAGGCACAACCGTGAACACCAGTCCATCACAAGCATGAGTCAGGAACTCCAACAAGGTACTGAATGCTCAGACCAACTCTTCACATCTTATCTAGGTATCACCCTAGCTTCGACTCTCCACTAGAAACGACATGACTAGATTGGGGTACAACTTTGGCTCTCCCCCCTTTGTATACCTCACCAGTACGCGTGGTTGGGATCATCCCTTGGGGTGATAAAATCCCCAAGTAGGTCCTACTAAAAAGAGAACACTAACCGTTTTTGGCTACTTCCTAGGCTCAAACGAAGTGCAAGAGGAAAAATTGAATGATGTAGTGCCCCCTTGGGTGACACAAAGGACTTAAACACAACAAAAAATATGTTGAATTCCCCTAATTAGATCTATGTGACTAGATCAATAAGCAAAAACAATAAACAAAATAAACTAACAAAGCTGAGAATGATCGTTCTACAAGAAAAGTGTTAGTAGTTTTGATCTCCAATCTTTGACAAGAGTGAAACAAGCTACACAAATGTTAGCAAAAAGGTAGACACACTCACCAACAAACGACGTTAGGGGGTTATTACTTCAAAACGATAAGAAACGGATTTTGGAAACGAAGTTTAAATTACTGTTTTACTTCATAGATGCCTTTGTTTGGGTAGGGTCGCCCCTGTATAGGCCAGGTTTTCCCTTGTCAAGGTCAGGTTCGTCCCTCTTTGGGGCAGGTTTGCCCCTGTCAAAGTTAGGTTCGCCCCTCTATGGGGCATGGTCGTTTGTCTGGAAAACTAAAGGCACATTAGGGGAAATTTACATAAAAAATGGGCCTCCTAAGGATGACATCATCAACTTTTTGAGTTATCAAAAATCAATTAAAATATGACATCATCTGTTACAGTGACATCATCCAAAATAAAAATAAAAATATTTATTTTATAAAATAAAACTTTCTAAAATCCTATGAATTAACTCATGATGGTTAATTTAACTCTACATATCCTATTCTATCTCATTCATCTTTCTAAATATAAAATATATATATATTTTTTAGATTTATATTTTTAAGTTCTATTATAGAAATTATTATGTTTTTTAAGAAATATTTTCATTCTTAAAACAAAAAAAAATATAAAAATCATTTCAAAAATATTTTAACAAAACTTTTCTTAATTTTTTTTTTATCCATTTGTATTCTGTTGCTCACTCTATATTCAATACAAAAAAAAGAATTTTAAAAAATAAAAATAAAACCAAAAAGAAATTAAAACTTGAAGGAGCAAAAGCTAAGAAAATCACATGAACCAAAAAAGAAATTTGAAAAATAAAAAATAAAACCAATTAGAAAATAAAAATAAAACCAAAAAAGGAAATTGGAAAAATGGAAACAATTGGAAGGAGAAAAAGTTGGAGAAAATCACAAAAAATATGAAACAAAAAAAATCGAAAAATTAAAAAATAAAAATGATGGAAGAAAAAAAAGTGAGAAAATCAAATGAACTATGGAAAAGAAATATCCCTTGACTACTTTAGATATATATTTTTAAATATAAATATACTAGTATATAAATTTTATATAAAATAAAATATCTAAAGTTACTTTTACTTTACCATTTTTTAAATAAAAACAAATAATCAAGAAACTAAAGTGAACTTGAGTTTTTTAATAAATTATAATAGAAATATATGTTACCACTTTTAAAAAAATGAACTTGAGTTAAATATTTTTTAAATAAAAAATAAAAAATCAAGAAAATAAATAATCTAAAATGAAAATAAACTTGAGTTTGTCAATAAAAATATATGTTACCACTTTTTAAAAAATAATGGACTTGAGTTTTTTAAGGAATTATAATAGAAACATGTGTCCCCAATTAATTCATGTAGTTAAGTAATTTTTATTTTTATATTTAAATAATTTGTATTATTTGAGATATTTTTTGCTTTTTTAGAGTTTCTTAGGAGACCCATTTTTTATGTAAATTTCCCCTAATGGATTCTCTATTTTTCACAAATGGGCGATTCTACAAGGCAGAATCACCCTTGTTGAGGGCAGGTTCACCCAACTTAGGGCAGGTTCGCCCCTCTCTAAGGCAAGGTCACCCAATTGGGGATGGGGTCGCCTCTCTGCAACCTGAACCTGCAAAACATCAAACAACAACAAATATGAAAGAAAGGGATTCATTTGTGGGTCCCACCAGGTGTGTAAGAAATATGATCAGTTCTTTTTACTTATCTTAAGTGATGTAAAACAGAATGCAAAAGAGGGAAAACAACACTTCAACACCTCAAGATTGGGCTACGTTAAACTCAAACAAAATAAAGATGAAAAACAACAGATTTATACCTTGTATGAGTTGCTCCTTGGTTGGCCCTTTGATAGTTGATGTTATGTGTGCTCCTTGATGAAAAAATGGACTAAAATGATATGCAAAGTGATGAGGATTCAATGAAGATTCAAATGATGAAGGTGGGTATTTGGATAAATGTCTAGAATGGATGCAAGATGAGCTTGAAGGTGCAATAATGGAGGTTGTGAATTGAAAATGCAAGTATGTTGAGGAATGCTTGAGTTGGAGAGCTTGAACTTGAAAATGTGAATGTGATGAATGAAACCAAAAATCCTCTATTTTAGGGGAAAAGCCTCTAGGGATTTGAACAGTCAAGATTTTGCTAACATGGGCAAGATGAAGGGCTGTGGTGAGTTGAGGACTCACAAGCCCTCAGATCTTGCCGTGTGGAGGATGAGATGTCACAAGAACAAGTGAGTTGGAGAAGGGACATGTGAGGTGGAGATACTTGCAAGTACCTTGGGATGAGAGAAAATTTCCTTAAAAAAAAATTTCTTGTTCCCATATAGGAGGAAAGTGTCATATGAAGAATTTTAGAATTCTTCAAATATCTCCATGGGGAAGAGATAAGTGGTTGGGAAAATAAATGCGAATTTTAAATTCACATGATTGAGAGTACCTTGGGGATAAAACAAGGTTCTCAAAAAGGTAAGTACTTGTCCACATGTGAGTGATGTGACAAGTGAGAAGTTCTAGAACTCCTAACTTGCATGGGGAAGAGGAGAGTTTTGGGGAGATAAATGTGAATTTTTAATTCACACGGGAAGATGGTCCAAACTAAATGTGGAAATTGTGAAGGTTGACCAAAAATGTATGCTAAATGTAGCAAGGGGATTAGATTAAGGTTGTGCAAACATGTGATTAAGAAAATTAATGAAAGATTAGAGGCAAGTGGAAAAATATGGAGGATGTGATATTGATCCTGATTAAGGGTGTGCACATCCAAATCATGGATTAATTAAGCTAATCCAAATCAATAGAGGATTATGGATGATGTGACATGTGAAGAATTAAATAAATGTCTTATTTTTATTTAATTCTTTGAGGAAAAAGGGGGATAAAGGGTAAGGTATTTAATTATTTAACTAAATACCTTAGGGATTTAGAGGAATTTAGGGGTATTAATTAAATAATAGTAATATTACTTAATTAATGCAAGTAAGAGGGCATTTAGACAAAAATAGATAAATTTGGACCAATGTAAGTGTTCAAATTTAAGTGTCTACAATTATATATTGTATCTCACAATCCCACAAGCTCAACCTCTCATGATCTTTGCAATTTTGCAAGGCATAAAAAACATTATGGGGATATAATCATTAACATAATTTTTTTTTTTTATGATATAAAATAATATATTGTTCATATATTTATATATTATATTATATCCGAAATAATTTTTTATGAAAACTTATATTTTTCATCATAAATTAATAAATAATTATAAAAATATAATATTATATTTAATTAATAATTTAAAACTAATTAATTTATATTATTAAATATATGATAATAATATTTAATAATATATTATATAATATAACATATAAATAATATAGAACCTTCACATTGAAGGGGACTCGAAGTCCCTTATTGATGCTATAAATTGTGGTAGACTGCTGGGATGGAACACTAAGGATGTTTTTCTTGACATAAGGTTACTAGTGTAAAAGCTAAATTTAAATGTGGCTAGTCATATCTATAGAGAGGGAAACTAGGTTGCAGACACACTGGCCAATCTAAGCACACACTAGAAAATGTCCAAATGTTGGCACGATTTAAGTCTTTTTCTGCCAAATATTCAGAGCTTTATAGTCAAGGAACAAGCCCTTGAATTTTGATGATTACAACACATTTGCTTAGCTGGATTACGGGGGGAACCACTTGCTTATTCTTCAGGTTGTGTGGTCTGCTGGAGGTGATGAGATGGATGATGAGCTGTATTGAAGGGATGGAGTGCAAGTGGATTTTTTCAAATTATAACAGGAAGACGAATTTAAAAAAAGAAATTATGATTTTCTACGACAAGTACTGATTGATTATTTCTAACCAGGTCCGTACTTGGCGTAATATCTTGATGGGGAACTACTTAAAATCTAAGATTTTCAAATTCGTGTTTTTTGATTTTGATGTGACTTGTAATTATGATACTAAGCTCCTTATTGGATTTTTTTGGTCTACTTTTTTGGTTTCCCGCCTTTTAGCTTCCTTTGACGGGTTCACTAAATTTGGCCAACCTTTTAAAGTCATCAAATTAGAGATTTCTAACTATAGCCCCGCGGCTAGACTACCTAGATTTTTGTGCCTTTGCAACGTGGAAGGAAATCCTTCCCTGCCTAGCATGTCCTTCCTTATCAGTCGTTTGCACGATATGATATCAATTTATGGCTCTGCTAAGATGTCTTTGGGAAAGCTTTCCACTCGTGCATGTGACCTGTCTGTTGGTTTGATGATCAAACTTGGCAATTCTCGGCTTAAATGTCTTATTGTGTGGGGTATGCTTCATCTGGCTATTGTCTCTAATTTTCTGTGTTTTTAGAGTTCCTGGTTACTTTGTGTGAAGTACAAAATTATGGGAGGTGAAAGAGTGCGGACTGAGCCAGATAACTACAAAGGAATTTTGCAAGGATCCACTTGTTTGGCATATTTGTGTTGAAGGTGGTGTTGCTCCTCTCATGGGGAGGCTAGTGGGTCATGACCTTAATCTATCCACTCAATTCGTAAATTCGTGGAAGAATCATCATGTTTCCATGGGTGGCATCTCCTTCATGGTGGATGAGGATGTTATTGCATAGGTGACAAGTATATAGAGCATGGGTATGAAGCATCCTAAGCATTCCAAGACTCAGGATAATTAGAGCATAAACAAATTTTTCATTGGTGATGAGGTGCCGATGCGCAACCAGTCCAAGTTCGATCAAGAGGCTCTTCTGAAGCCGTGGGACTAGGTGTGTTTGGCTTTGATGAAGTATATCATGTTAGAAGGAAGATACAAAACTTATTCTACCATTTTCCTTTGCTAAATCACCTTAGGCATAAAGTTCTTCTAAGCTTTCCCTTTTTCCTACTGATTGACCTTGAAATTTCTATTGAAAAGTGTATTGCTTCAGCTGCTGCAAACCCCAATGAGCTTACTCCTCTCCTGCTCCATTAGGGTCTTATTCTTAGAATTTACCATTTTCACCTTGCTCTATGCTTGCCTAAACCTATTTTGGCTATTAGTATTGAAGAAATTGAGAACCCCACTGTGCCCAATTTATCTCCAGTCGAGTCTAAAGGCCCTGTCAAAAAGATTCACCTGGTCCCTACTGAGAAACCAAAACTTCCTACCAAAAAGCTAAAAGGTATTGAGGGTGCTGCCCAAGCCAGTGCGACAGTTAGCCTATGTGACCTTAAGTCCACCTCTGCAAGGACTCCTAGTAAGCTTGGTCTGAAGAAGAAGGGTAAGGAGGATAAGGTACCTTAGAATAAAGGAAAGAATGCTGTCAGTAAGGATTCCTTGGGTGATACGGTGGTGGCAAATATAGTGGGGTTTGATTGTGATGCAATTATAAGGCATTCGGGTAGGCTTGCTAGGAACAGAAAGAAAGTGCAGGTCAAATACCTGGAAACTGAGGAGCTGTTGGATAGTAAGGATAGCCATGTGGAGGTGGTGTTGGAGGACGATCTTGGTGAGAAAGCCAAAGGGCCCTCTTTGGTTCTTGACTCAGGTGGTGATTTGCATGAGGTTTCAACCTCCCACTCTTTGGAGCCGATGGGAGTGGAGAAAAATGTTCCTGAGTACACTGCGAGCGGTGGGGAGGAGGTTAGTGCACTGAAAGAGAGATTGGACACCCTGGACAAGAAATTGTATGGGTTGACTCGCTTCATGGTCAGGATGATCCACTGTGTTACTAGTACCATATCGGTTGCTATGAAGGAAGAGTTGGAGATGAAAAAGATCGAGGACCACCCTGTTTGGGTTGAGGATGATATGGTTCAACTGTTGTCGAAGAAATGGGAAAAAGCTAGCTATTCTGCTGCTGGTTAGTTGTTGGTCTAGTGTGCTATTAATTTGCAGTCAGTTTTGGTTTTGGTTTTTTTGGTGTCTAGGTTTGTTTAATGTTTAGTTGTTCTGTTACTTTCTAGCCCTTGGGGATCTTCATGTAGGGTACAACACCCTATAAATGCTGCTTATCATATAAAAAACATATAAATAATATAATAATCTATATAAATATATTAAATAATTAATAAATTAATAATTTTTTATTTTTCATCATAAATTAATAAATAATTATAAAAATATAATTTAATATTTAAATATTATAGTATTACAGATATAATAAAAATATAATATTAAATAAATACTAATTTATAATATTAAATATATTATCATATGTTTTTGATAAAATAAGCAACATTTTTAGGGTGTTGTACCCTTTACACAGAAAGCCCAAAGGGCCAAAAAGAAGCTAGTTCAAATCAAGAATGAACTAGGAAAAGAGGATAGACCACACATAGAAACGACTGGCAGACAACTGTCGAAACATAGACAAGGACTAGACAACCCCAGAATCTGAGGGGACTAATCTGACTCCCTTAACCCTAGGCTATGAGGATGCAATAGATCGAGGGAGTCCCTTCTTCTTTCTCAACACAACAGATTGGGAAGACTTGGAATCCAAGTCCACCGAGCAAGGTGAGAGAAGCAGATCCACAGTAGCCACCAAGGCCAATGAGCCACCACTCAGTGAGGGAGTTGGCAACAAAGGGGAGGAGACAAGATTGATCAAATATATAAATATTATATATAATAATTATTAATAAATTAATACTTTTCTATCTTTAAATAATATATCCATACTAGTCATCATTAGTACTGTTGTAATGCCCATCATAATAGATATAATACATTATTATAATATCATTTAATAATATATTAATAGCTAATATAATATATAATCATTAACACAATCTTTTTTTGACAAATCATTAACATAATCTTTATATTTTTGTAGGATATAATATGATATATAACAAATATATGAATTCCTTCAGTGAGGAACTTGCCTTAAAAAACTCACATATTCACATTTTGAAATGAAACATATTTTGTTTAACCTTGAAAAATTATAACTTCTAATTTGTTGGAAGGTACACGTATCAATTTACCTCTTAAGAAATTTCCATTAATCCCTCATTATTATTACATGTCCTTAAATATATTATTAAATGTACCAAATAATTCTCTACCAATATAGAAAACATTTAAACCTCCAATATTTTATTATTTGAAAAATATTGCTAGTACATAATATATTTAAACCACTAATATTTTATTATTTAAAAAATTCTTGTCTTTCGAATGAGGTGAAGACCTAAAAAAATGACTCAAACCTAGTTAAACTAGCAATCACACCTTGGTGTGCAATGGGTATGTCGAAGAGGTGTGAAATACCACTTAGCAATTTTTTTTGTTTGTGTAAAAAAGGTCATGATGGAGAAGTGATAGCTTCAAATCAACTATGCATTCACTTACAAGGATCCAAACATGATTGAAACAAAACTTCTAAATTAAGAAGATAATCTGGGCTCATATTATTCTTTCAATAGGGAGAGAGGGAGATCAAGAGATAGAGATGTAAGGAGATCGATACAAATGGAAGAGATAAATATATAGAGAGGGAGAGAGGCAAATTTAATTAGATATTTAGATCTAGGAAGAGGGAGAGGGAGAAAGATGGAGAGATGAAAAGATAGAGATAGAGAGGTAAAGATAATTAGATATAGAAGTTGAGAGAGAAAGAGGGGGGGGTAGGGAGTGATATATATTAATTATATGTTGTATTATATTTATATATTAATTTAATTTTTACTATATTAAACTATGTTAATTATTAATTATATTAATTTTATATTTACATTTAGTAGTTTTTATTATAATTATATTATATATAATGTAATTTGTATTATATAAAATGTTAATTATATATTATATTATATTTATATTTAATAATTTATAATATAATAATAAATAAAACAATAATATTATTTTAGTAAAATATAATTATATAAAATATTAATTAAAAAAATTGAAATATTATATTAGTGTCTTAGTTAAGAACTAAGTAAATAGTATGAAAGTTAAAATTAAAAACTAAGTAAATATATTTAAAATAAGTAGTTGGGTTTGTTCTTCACATAATCCATGTGGGGAACTCATATATGTTGCGAGGGTTGAGGAGTACCTAAACAAAGCGAGAATCCTAAAGTTTTTATTTCACATGGCTAAAAATTAGACAAAGGTATACAAAGACATTAGATAAGCATTCAAGGAAAACATGGTGTGGTGGTGATCTAGGTAACAAGAATATCAACACATTAAAAAAGGTGTGGCACATGACAAGGAATTATCAACAATCCGATAGTTGACATCATCTTGAAACCTTGATCCAATTGCTTAGCTTGAACTAGGTGAACTAGTAGTAGTACCAACATAGGTTGAACTAGAGAGGGAGCATCTACATATACAAATCGAGGTCCAGATCATAACCTTCATGATCAAGACCCATATCCATAAGCATCAAATATAGCATCTAAACCATTACCAATAGCTTTGATTTCAACTATAATGCCCAAAGTTGACAAGCTTAGAACAAAACGTGATGCAATATTTTACTTAAAAAGGTAATGACTGAAGTGGAAACAATATCATGTCACAATTGCACAACAATGTGCACACAAGTGTCACAACGAAATAACAAAAATGCACTTCACCATTGCATATTCAAGGTGGAGACTACAAAAGATTAACCACTCATGGGATAATCCACCACAATGAACATACGAGAGGGAGAGAGTGGACAACAACCTTATGATGATTGGTTACTAAACCATGATTGCATTCTTTCATGACACCACACCAACATAGGATGAGGGATTCATCAGCCTCCAATCTACATCCAAACACACTAAACCACTCTAAACAGAAAGAAAAACCTTCACAAGAGGTTGCCTAACCAAGATGCACAACTCACCACAAATCAAAATGACAAGTCACTTTCTGACAACCCCACGCTTCCCAAGGTATCTTGTTGTAAATCGACATCACCCAAGGGAATAAACTACTCCAAAACACCCCATGACATATGAGGATTGTTGGGGACACTTAAAATATGAAACACAAAGGATTATAACCTTTCACAAGACTTCCCAAGACTACAAGAAATTGATCTCCCCAACCTAGGCTTGACAACCAATTCATTTCAAAAGGTTGCACACAAAATGATTCAAGACATTACCTGAGTCCTCGATGGTGACACTTGAGTTCACTAGAAAACATCACTAGACCCCTAGGAACATGAGTAAAAAACTTCTGTTTACATGGTTTACCCATCCGAATTCCCTAAAAAGAGAGGAACTAATAAGACCAATAGGAGAGCAAAATTGACTAGGTTATTGAAGACCTAGTTGACGAAAATGATCACCACATACAAACAAAAAGGCATAAAAATTATCTGACAAGGGGATTAGGCTTATAAAATCTTTAAATAACCCTAATTAAAATGTTTTACATTCTAGAATTTGTATGGGAACCAGGCTGCCCTACCATAGTACTAGGTCGCCCCATCATGATACCAAGCCATCCCAATAGTGTTAGTCATTTTTTTGGAAACTAAGTTTAACTTGATGTTTGACTAGGCTACCTTGGTGTAGTACAAGGGCACCCAACTGTGAAATTTGACACTTAGATTCATTTTAAACACCAAATGAATTATTCCTATGTTTGATTAAGCATTCTAACATCATTATAAGGATATGCATAAGAAATCATGCTCGATACCAACATTGAGACACACAAATGACCAAACTACTCCTTTTTTTCACAAGTTACAATCATCTCTAAAGAAAAGTTCCAAAACAACAATTTTACAATATGAATGAATAAAATACATATACTTGCATGATTTTATAGTATAGGAAATTGTATACCTTTACAATTTCACACTATGTTTGGGTCCCTTAATTAATTGGACTTAATTAAGCTCCTAATTTGTAAAATTATGCATTCCAAAGTCTTATTTTTCTCATTTTCCAAAAAGGAGAACCTATATTTAGTTGATGAAATTAATATTTTAATCGCCCTGAAATGAATGTGTAATGTCCACTTTTGGGCCAAGACCCATTCGTCCAAGGGCGAATGGGTCCTCCTTAAGTCCTAGGTCTCAAATTTTAAAATGTTTTTGGTAGTCTTTTAATGATTCAAATTTCATATGCAATTGTCAGCTTTTGGAATCTAATTTTTGGGAAATTAGATAAACACCTATAAATACACAGTATTTTTATCAATTCAAATCTAAGACCTTCTAACACACTTTTTGGAGACTTCATATGAGAAAATATTATTGTCAAGAGAATTCAAGAGCAGGTTTATCAGTCATTTGTTGCAACACTCAAGATCCTATCATCATGTTCAAGCTTATGCATGTTCATGTCATCTTGTGAAGGCTAATATGCATTGTTGATCCTAAAGCATCCAAGCATTCAAGTATCCAACAAATCAAGCAAATAAATATATGATTCCTTGGAGTAATTTGTTTGACTTCAGTCCTCTAAAGGAATCCATTAAAGGTTTGGTGAATTGTAGCAAGCAAGTTTTCATTCATAATTCCTTCTAGATTTATCAATTTTCATTATCATTATATCAAGGTTTAATTACCATACATGGGGGTTTGACTAAGGCGAACCCCCATTCAAAAACAAACAATTTTTCCTCTCTTTGTATGTGAAAATTTATAGGTGAAAGAAGGAATGAAAGGATCTCAAAGAGCGATTTTGTAACATTACATAAGTTGTCACCATTTTTGTAGGCCACAAAAACTCAATTGCAGATTTTACTTTTGACTTTTTGACAGTGGGAGTTGTGTCAAACTAAAGCTAAGATCCATCATTAGAGGACTGCAAAAGCTTTTTTTAGACACCCTAACCAAGAGCCATTTTCCCTTGGGCCAACCTGTCCTTCATCATTGCTTAGAATTAAATTTTTATGCTAGGTACACGTGGCCAGACCCTTCTTAGATATACCTACAAACTACCAATTTGATTCTTGTAGCTTCAGGTCGATCTTGCATTTTATCATCTAGGTCATATTGTTCATTAGGTTTAGTTGCATCAAATCATTTGTATTTAATTCCAAATCCTATTGTCCTAAGAAACAAGAGATTCAAGTATGATTAGGTCGCCTTAGGGTTGAAAGTCAATCTCTACGCCTTGCAATCTCTTAGTTTCAATGAAATTTTGGGTAGAGGGACATCTTTAGTTCCTTAGTTCTTTGTATGAGGGGCCTAGGACACCCCATTTTGGGATTTCCCCCTTTTCCGACCTTTTCATTTTGGTGAATCCGACATTTACATCATTTTTTCTGATTTGGAGATTATTGAAACCCTAGATCTAGGTTTTGCATTATCTTGTTTTGAATTGCATTCATGGTTACAATTTTCATATTTACATCATTCAAATTCATAAAAAGGTCCAAAAATATTGCATACATTTGCATTATCTAGTTTCACATTGCATTCATGTTTATAATTTGCATATTTGCATCATTCAAATTCATAAAAAAGTCTAAAAATATTTCATACATTCTACATATTAGATTACATAAAAGTGTGTTTCAGTTATTTAGATCAAAATTACATAAACAATTGCATTCAAAAAGTTGTCATTATGTTCATACATTGTCACAAAATTGCATTTTCATTTCATATCAATTTTTGGAAATTTTGTTACTAAATATTTTATTTGCAGTTAGGAACAATGAGCTTAAAGATCAAATTAAACATTCAAAAATTAATTTCTCAAATCCTTGTCCAAGGACACATTCGCCCTAGGGCGAACCTGTCCTTGTACAAGCAATTTTCTGAATTTTTGCACATTTATTAGTGTTTTTCTGCTTTCCTATCTCATACTTGCAAATCTTTGTTTTAGTTTTAGAAATTACATTTTTCTATAATTGTTTGCATCTAGTTTAATTAGTGAGAAAATTTTCATTGTTTAAAATCAAAATTGGCTTTTTCTTCAATACTTTCATTGTGCTTCCAAGTTCTAAAGTGTTTACTATCTCTATTTAATGATTTTTGTCCATTTTGGGTACACTTTTGGTTTGGTGAAACTTCTATGAGTATTACAACCTGGTGTCCTATTGCTCATACTTTAGTGAGACATAGTTCAAGGCTCATGGCATCTGTGTTGGTACATCTACTATGGATCTTGGGTTTTCCAACTCTTTCACTCATAGTGTTGACACTAGTCAACCCATGTTTGATTCCATCCTTGATATCACATGTCCTATGACTACTACTTCTACTGATGTTGAAAACATTGTTGCTCATATCCCTCAAGAGAAAATTAAACAAATGGATAAAGCCTTAGAAAACCTTCAAGATTTTGTGAGTACAAATTATATTATTGGTACTGTCGTTCCTATAATAGATAACATGAGAAGAATTCTTGATAATGCACATGGAATAGAGATTGTGCGTGGCTTAGCTCATATTATTGTTAACCATATTCCTATAGTGGCTAGTTGTGCTCAAACTTTGTGTTACACCCAAAGTTAAGGAGGAAATAAAATTTCCCCCCTTTAACCATAGCTTCTATTCCTACATACACTCATTCAACTATCACTACAACAATGAAACCGACCAACAATATCACTCCAACTTTAGGTATTTCCACTAAAAATCCTCTTAGCTTTGTGAATTCAAGTATCATATCTCCAAACCCCACACCTCTTACGAACTTGCAATTCACTTGTCCTCCTAATACGTATACACCTCAACCATATTCCCCTCCATTTCAAAACACAACCAATGATTTTTTCATAAACCAACTTTTGCAAAATGTCACAATCCTCGAACAACAAATAACAACATTGAACCAAAATCAAAATGTCCAACCATCACAATATGTGAAAAGAAACACATTATCATTGGAGATATTGAGAACATGAATGACACAAAGGATAGATTCCTAGATTTGAGAAATACGGTGGTAAAGGAGATCCTAGAAATCATGTTTTAGCATACAAACCCTTATGTAGTGATTTCATTTTTGAAGATAAACTCTTGGCTAAATTTTTTCCTAGGTCTTTGAAAGATATAGCCTTGGAATGGTTTTGTTCCTTACAAAATAACTCAATCAACTCATTCAATGAGTTTGTTGATGACTTTATAAACCATTTCAAAGTGTACATTGGTCCTAAGATGGCTTTACATGATCTTATGCAATGTAAACAACAAGCATATGAAAAGGTCATTGATTTTATAGCTCGTTATCAAATACTTTACTCACAAATCAACATTAAGCTTCCCAATGTTTATCTTCAAAGGATGTTCATTGATAACTTACAAAAAATTATTCAAGATAAGCTTGGGATGATGAAATTTCCCTCTTTTAAATACTTATGCACAACTCTCCATGATTATCAGAACTCACTTAATCATGTATACAAAACTCCTTAAACCCATTCTAAAAAATTCAAAACTGTGCATCATAATAATTTTCAACCATTCAAGAAACCCAACAAGAGCTTTATATAGATAAGTCAATCTCAACCAACCCATCATGTTGAACCTAATTGGCTGCCATAAAAACAACTCCATACCCATTTAAATAAAATAATAGGCAATTCACTGCGCTACTTGATACCCTCCATTTAATCATGTTACAACTCTCGTGCAAAAAATTAATCACCTTACCTCCTATTAGACCGCTTGATACCACTAAAGATTTACCTCCGAACTATAATCCAAATGATATTTTCCAATATCATCAACATAATGGACATGATATAGAATGATGTATACATCTTAAACATTTAGTACAAGACCTCATTGATTCTAATCACATCCAGTTGGGCGGAGTTAATGATCAAGGAAATAAATCTATTGCCCCACCTAATCAAAATTTGCAAATCTTTACCAATCCAATGCAAAACCATTCCATCTCATTTGTTAAAGCTAGTGATACTAAGAATGATGTGATGAATGTTGGCAATATACAAGACATAATTGATGGTGACAAGAGTGATAATAAGGATGATCTACATACCTTGATTGGATTTTTTGACATTAAACCTCGTAAGGGCCAAACCAACATGTATATGGAAATTTCTTTCTTACATAGTGATATACTTAAAAATGAACCCAATGGTCCTCTTTACATTGCCAAAAGAATCAATAACAAGCCTACAAATGGGATATTAATTGATCCCTTATGTGTAGAGAATGTGATCACCGAGGAATTCTTATTTGCGCATGAACTTTACCAAGATTATTATGAATAATTGAAAGTGTGGATCAAAACACATGATGGTTTTGCTCATCCTATGATAGGTTGGATCAATCTCCCATTAAAAGTTAGAGTGAAACAATTAGATGTCTCATACTCCATCATCTTGATATTGGATCAATTCCATGTGAAGTTAGGCTATCCATGGATATGCTCCATGGATGTTGTCCCGTTGGTAGTTTATAAATGCTTGAAATTTCCATTTGGCAATGAAATTATTACTGTACATCATAGTGGTTTTAATCCTTTGTCTTCCTATGGAAACTTTTCCTTGGACTTATTTTGGCTTGAGCCTATGGAGCCTATAAAGCCTCATTAAGACTTCTTTTTCAAATCCCATCAAAAGTTCAAGACAAAGCACATAGCATAATTATATCTTAGCAATAATTTGGAGTCCATGATTGTTTCTCCTCCCCAACCTATCATTGATGAACCAATGCTTGAACCAAAAACCCTTCCAAGTAACCAAGACACGTCCAACACAATTCACCCACCCATTTCCTACAAGAGACCAAGAGATAAAAATACAAATCCTTTGGTTCCACCTAAGATCAAATAAATACATAGACCTAAAGAGATAGTAGTTTCCAACCCCTCATTAGTTCCTTTCATTCCTCCCTTACGGGAAGAAAAGAAACCAGTGGTTGACAAATATGATCCTACACCATCACAACTTGAAAACTATGCAAGAAGAAATCAAAATGCTAAAGAGCATAGGCGTAGACATTGTGCTATTGCTTTTTAATTAGAAGAAAAGAAAAAACCAACAACCAAGATAAAAAAATAACTCAAACAAAGCATGATGATTCTCCACCTTCACAACAACAAAAACATGAGCATACAATGTATATTGTCATTAGAATTCCCACTATGATTAAATTGGATGATGATGATGAGATTGTTAAGATTGACAAGGAAGTGCATAATGAGTTAAATTTATTATTTTCCTCTTCCATGAACTTAGATGGGCACAACTGTGATGATCCTCCTAAAAGAGTGTATCACCACATGTTGAACTTGGTGATGTTCCTAGTACAACACTTGTTGTTGCCCCTTTGGCTAGTTATTCGCCTTTTTCATATGATGAACAAGATTGAAATGTAGATAACTTGCTTTAGGTTTGCTTGCATGTGTCATAGTAGCTTTGTTCTTTCTATGTTCTTTGTGAGGGCATGCCACTGGTACATTTTGACCAATTTTTTGAACGGCTGTGGAATTTCCTGTTCGTCACTATAATTTCATCAGAATTTTGACGACATTTGAAATTTAAAATTTGACCCGACATGCCGTGTAAAAAAATTGGTCAAAATGTACCAGTGTGTGTAATGTAATCCCCCGTATTGTGTTGTTTGGTGTGTCTTTATGTTTGTGAGCTTTCTTTGGATGGCCATTGTTACTTCATTAGTACAAGGATACAAATGAAGTGAATCTGTCATGATATTCTTATATTTGTATTGCTATTCTTCTATTTGTCGTAAACATTGTCTTTTCATTGTCCTTTGTTTTCCTTGGGGATGATGCAAAGTATTGAGACATTTAGGTCTCCTCCATGTTGACCCAAAATGATTGTTTGTCTTCTATCTCTCTATGTGTCATTCCTCCTTTGTGTTCATTGTTCTGTGATGTATTTGGGGAATGATGACAGTTCCAAGCTCTATTATATCAGTGTAGCAAAAACATATGATGACCCCAAGTCTATGGATCCCTTATGTGTTATCTTTGGATTGCATGTGGAGGAAACCTCCTTTTTCATGACACAACATTATTTGGAAACATATGTTTGGCATAGGGCTTTCCAAATAAGCTCTCATTTCCATTAAATCAATTGGCATTTATCATTTCTATTTTAAATTAAGTTCTCACAGTATGGTGTTTAGAAATTCTTTTAAAGTAGTGTTTAGAAATTCTTTTAAAGTGGGGGTATACATTGGCATTATTACATTGATTCTTGCTTCACTTTGTTCATAGAGGTTGAACTTAGTTTAGAGTTGAAATAACATCTTGATCATGTTGTGGCACCTTATCAAAGTTATCAAGGAGTATAACTTTTGGTATGGTTGACGTATGGAAGGCTTGTAGACTTGGCATGACTTTTCCATTTGCCACATTTTTATGTAGACCTAGTGCGTATTTCTCATATAGCCTTGGGGGCTCACCTAGTGTAAAGCAGACTGCACTAGCCCTTGTGAGAATATTTCATGGCCACCTAGCATAACACAACTTGCTAGCTAGTGGAACCATGTGAGTGTATTTGATGGACATGGCATAATGCAACTTGCTAGTTCATTCCCTTTTTGCATTAGATTTAGCATTGCATGCTTGTGTATCTTGTCTTGTTGCACACATCTTACATATCTTGTGTGTCCCTTTGTCCTTATGTTGGTTTTCCATGGGATCTTCAATCCTGGGGGATTGATCACCCTCTTTGATTTTTGTAATCCTATCTTGCAAATATTTGTACACTTGAACCTCTCTTGACGTATATTTTTCTACTTTAGTGTGAGTTTGAGCGTAAATTCATACTCATTAAATTGGGGGCTAAATGTAGTGTAGGAAATTGTATACCTTTACAATTTCACACTATATTTGGGTCCCTTAATTAATTGGACTTAATTAAGCTCCTAAATTTCCAAATTATGCATTCTAAAGCCTTATTTTGCTTGTTTTTTGAAAGGGGAACCTATATTTAATTAATGCAATTAATACTTTAATCACCCCGAAATGAATGTGTCCTAGACTTTTGGGCCAGGACCCATTCACCCAAGGGCGAATGGGTCCTCCTTAAGTCCTAGGTCCCAAATTTTAATATGTTTTTAGCAATATTTTAATGATTCAAATTTCATATGTAATTGTTAGATTTTAGAATCTAACTTTTGGGAAATTAGATAAACACCTATAAATGCATAGTCTTTTTATCAATTCAAATCTACGACCTTATAACACACTTTTTGGAGACTTCATATGAGAAAATATTATTGTTAAGAGCATTCAAGAGTAGGTTTATCGGTCATTTGTTGCAACATTCAAGATCCTATCATCATGTTCAAGCTTATGTGTGTTCATGTCATCTTGTGAAGGCTAATATGCATTGTTGATCCTAAATCATCTAAGCATTCAAGTATCCAACAAATCAAGAAAAGAAAGATTTGATTCCTTGGAGTGGTGTGTTTGACTCCAGTCCTCTAAGGAATCCATTAAAGGTTTGGTGAGTTGCAGCAAGCAAGTGTTTATTTATCATTCCTCCCATTTATCAATTGTCATTATCATTCTATCAAAGTTAAATTACCAAACATGGGGTTTGACTAAGGCAAACTCCCATTCAAAAACAAACATTTTTTCCTCTCTTTGTATGTGCAGATTTATAGGTGAAAGAAGGAATGAAAGGATCTCAAAGAGCAATTTTGCAACATTGCATAAGTTGTCACCATTGTTGTCAAGCCACAAAAACTCAATTTCAGATTTCATTTTTGACTTTCCGATAGTGGGACCTATGTCAAAATGAAGCTAAGATCCAACATTAGAGGATTGCCAAAGCTTTTTTTGGACACCCTAACCATGATCCATTCTCCCTAGGGAAAGCCTGTCCTTCAACAATGCTTAGAACCAAATTTTTATGCTAGGTACATGTGTTTAGACCCTTCTTAGATCTACTTGCAAACTGTCAATTTGATTCATGTAGCTTCAGGATCTTCCATTTTATCATCTAAGTCATATTGTTCATTAGGTTTAGTTACATAAAATCATTTCTACTTAATTCCAAATCTTGTTGTCCTAAGAAATAGGAGATTCAGGTCTGATTGGCTCACCTTAGGGTTGAAAGTCAATCTCTACACCTTGCAATCTCTTAGTTTCAATGAAATCGTGGGAAGAGGGACATCTTTAGTTCCTTAGTTCTTTGTATGAAGGACCTAGGACATCCCATTTTGCGATCTCCCACTTTTCCCACCCTTTTTATAATTAAACTTGAATAAAAAATGATGCCATGTCGTTCCTCGATCCATGAACCTCAGGTCCCCAATGGTGGTTACCACGCAACTCAACCTCATGGCATCAAAGGATCCACTCCCATTGTTCTAGGAGATAGTAGCATGGGCCACAAATACAACATTCACACACAAAAAAAGAAGGGGAGAAGGCTTACACACACCATACACAAAGTATACACTCCACATGCACATCATATAAATACTCAATCATCCAAATCACATAATGGATCCAATATGTATCAACACATTGTACAATAACAACGGTATAACACAAAACACATTGGACAAACTCACCAATGTCACATTACAAATCCGAATTGGGACAACTCACCAATGCCATACCAGATCATCCTTGGGAAAACTAACCGAGGATAAAACAATACATCCACATGCAAGGTAATACACCATCCTTTAGGGTTCTACTCAACTACACTAGGGTTAAATGTTAGAAAGCAAGAGATGGAATGCCATCGTGGATACTCATGTGGGGATCAACACGAAACCAAGTATCCTCTCATATAGTCCCTGAGCGGCTTGTCTTCCTCAATCATCCTTAGCCTTTACGAGCACTCAAGGCACAAGAGGGCTATCCATTATCTTGGTTAATTAATTACCTATATTTCATTAGTTTTCACTTATTAATCTAAACTCCCCACATCATGATTTCCTACACACCACTTTGGGCCGGGTTCATGTTTGGAGCCATTCCCAAACTCTCTTTAACACTTAAACCCTAATCTCATCACACCCTCCAATGAGGCACAATAACCAATACAAAAATACAATATTTTCCAAAATCAATAACACTTTCCCACAATGCATATTATCATGTTTCACGAGGTTCCATATTTTCAAAATGTCAAAATTCATTCATTTTCATACAAAAATTTCAATTTTTATCAATATTTTTACAAAGTAATATCTAGGTTTTTCCCAAATCCAACATTACAATTTTCTTCAAAAATTATTTTTCAAAATTCAAAAATCTAAAGATACCCTTTTTCTCTAAACATGCCCAACAACACACTTTTCACATAAATTTTGCATTTCACACATTTCCCAAAATTTGGGCATTATAACCCCATATTATGGAAAATTCTAAAAAAATTGATAAAACAATTATTTAAGCATGAAATTTCATGAAACGAAATGCATTGGGAGGTGTCTACACTCCCCTAATCCTATTCCAATATTCAAACTTAAAAGAAATTAGCTAAATTAATTTAAGCAAACAAAATACTCTTCCACAATCAACTTTTGGAATGAAGAGCACATCACACATGCTAGATGAGAGCTCGCAAGGATCAGAATGCAACATCCCCTACCGATTCCTAACCCAACAAATCCAACCTCGTTGAATTCCACCACCAAATCAACAAATCAAATTCCCACCAAAAAGAGGATTTTTTTCTCACAAAATTTCCTTCCAAAATAAAATTACATAATGAAAAGGAATCCCTTTTTCCAATTTCAAATTTAATAATATAAAATTCATTTTCTATTCCTTTAATTCCCAAATTTTCCCAAATTCCAATTACACATTTAAATTCATTCCTAAATAACATATATCATTTAAATTTATGATTTGAATCCATATAAGCATATTCCTTTAACTTTTTAATCTTTTTTATATTGAACATATTCCTTTAATTTTACAAACATCAGAATTCAAACAAGATAATTAAATCACACATAACTCACAATTCCCAACTTGAGGAATTTTTGAAATTTAAATTAAACAATAGATAAATTACATTTTTTCTTTCATTCTATTTTCCCTCTTTCTTGAAGCACGAAGAATATTTTAATAATACATAGGATCATTTGAAATTTTCATATCATTTATGAAAAATGTAGAATTTAAACCATCAGTTAAATCAGAAATTTGTAGGTTGTTCACGAAACATAGGAATTTTAGAATGATTCCTAAATCATATCTAGGTTCACATAAGGTCAAATACAACACATATCGTACTCGATTCAAGTATGACCAAGGAATGGATACGGAGGGGCCCAATGTGATATCTCTGAATCAACCATTGTTAGGGAATAACTCAGACTTGTGTAGCCAAGTGGAGAAATAACCTTGTACCTAAAGCCATTCAATGCATGTCAAGGATACCTACTCAATTATATAGCCGAAGCACATCATAATCATCCCAATTGGGTCCAATATATAAGCATAAAATGACATTTGAACATAACTCGTTAAATAGATCATTTCTTCTGAACATCAATAATCAGACTCACATTTAATCATAACATAAGTAATGCATTTCATTGAATTGAAGCATAATAATAAACCAATCATGTAAGCACACAAAATTCCACCAATTGACATGTTGAGGAATCCCATCTTGAACATGCAATGGTTCATACACACCAATCAAAACCATACAATAATCACCACTACAATCATAAAAAAATGGTGAAGTTAAAACATTGATCTCACATTTAACAAGAAGCAAATGGAAGGGGCACTACAACAACTATAGCCAATAGCTACATTGGCATAGGTAAGGGCAATAGCAACATATTCAACATAAGTAGATCATGTCGTTGATCCAGTTGAGTAAGTTGGTTTTGTAGTTAGTTCAGTACCAGTAGAAGCACCAATAGCACTAGTAGCACTACTTGTACTCATAGCACCACCTGTAGCAGTGGAAGGGATGACTAGAGACACATAGGCAGAAGTAGACTCGGTTGAACTAGTTGATCCAACTTATCCACCATTGGTAGATCGAGCAACACCACCTATTGATTTAGTTGATCCAGTGCCAATAACACCTACACTAGTAATTGATCGAGATCAAGAGTCAAGACCCATAGCGACTTATGGATCCACCAATAGCAGCCATCTCTGCCAGGATGGATTACGTAGCAGGAGTCAAGCCAGTTGCAAGAGAAGAAGTGAAGCTAGCGTCTTAACCAAGTCTAGATCGATATCCAACATCAATCATGGAGACAAAGCCATAATAAGCAACACCCATAGCTCGAGTTGATTCAGAAGCTCCGAATCGATACCCATAAGCAAAAGAAGCTTTGGTGGCACCGGTTTGATTCAATAGATTCTAGTGACTTGGTTGAACCAAGTCAACCAATAGCAAAACTCCAACGATCGAGATTGCTTTTATCGTCTTACATCCCATTCTAAACACTTTGCACTGTCCCATGTCTGAAGTCAGTCGGTGCATTTCAGATAGGGAACGCTTTCCGCGTAAAAGTCTACATCTTAACAATTGATAAGATTTCAAAACACAAATATTTGTCTCGAAAAAATCTCGCATGTCATTCATTAACATGCACATAGACTATTCACCCTGATAAATGATCTGAAATGCGATAGTTCCTTCAACGAATAATTAAAAAGGTTTGTTAAAACATATCTACTACATTGTTGACAAACGTGTTAATAATATTTCCAATGAGTGTTTTGGAAGCATTGGAATGGGCCTCACATACTTTGCTTCTGTGATCTGTTCGACAATTGTCTATGGAAATGAGGTGACGACAGAGGCAGATCTGAATCACTTGTTGTTCTTTGAATTACTATCATCACCATATGAGCTTCCCCTGAGCTTCAACTACGGTTTCCAACATCTTCTTCAGAAGATCATTTTATTGCTGCCAGTCGATAGATACAAACTAACATTTGAATTTCTTGATGGAGCTGCAATATTATGAATATTGGAATTCCTCTTACCAAATCCATTTTCCTCAACAGGCTTTGCTGCGAACATCACGATGTCTTATTCCCAGGAATTCACATACCACCCTGAATAATGCACATGACCATTGGAACTAACTCCATTCTTCTGGTGAGAAAACCCTAGGGGGGAAACAGATTTGAAAAATATGCAATCCATGCGCCTGCTTCATTTCCCATTTTCTGTTACACAAATATGTAGATCTCCATCAATTTTTGCGAAATATTTATTTCTGGTTTGCAAAAACCCTGAAATGTGAAAACAAGAAACACAGAGAAATTTGAAAGAAAGAAGCAATGCTTTTTTGGTATACCAATCGTTACACACATCCAAAAACTTCTTGTATCGAGCAAGATTGACCCTCATTAAAGCAAAATCTTTGAAACGCTTTCCCACAAAAACAATAAACTTGCAACTGAACTGCAAATAATAGTTTTAATGATCCATCTTGATAGCAAAGATGTGCCATAATATAACCGTCCACTGGTACTTCAAATCCTAACTAATTTCTCTTTCCAATATTTAATACTCTACAATCCTCATCAGGCTATTAAAATGCGAAAGCTGTAATATTTTATTATTCAACCCCTTACCTCTAAACTACAGTTTTTGGCTCCTTTCTGACTTTGACGTGATCTCAAGGATTTCTCATTTAATGGCTCATCTTGCTGTCATTACTACCTAGAAGTCCAAACAATAGGTTTAAGCTCTTAAATCACCTATCAAAATGTCCTGAAATTTTTAGGAAAATCCAATATACACTTTAGGAGATTGAAATGAAGGGAGGTACAAAGGCAAGGAAGAGGGTGAGGGAGCCAATGAGAGATCAAAGAGAAGGCCGGTTAGATGGAAGGGAGTTTGAAAAAGGTTGCCAAGTTGGGTTGATATGCCAACCTTCATCTTTGTTGAGGTTGGTGGCATGGCTCTGGTGATGATGGCCTCTTGGACTTTTCACTTGAAAAAATTATCTTCTTTGACCAAGACTTGGGTGGACTCAAGGCAGATATGGTGCTTGCTGTTGTGAGAGTGCTCAACAAGGGCAGATTTGGAGACACGATCATGCTTGATGTCAGCACAATGTTCTTTAATCCTAGTGCTAATGGATCTACTTGTTTCTTCAATGTAAGGGGTGCCACAAGAGCAATCTATCTTGTAAACCCCAAAGTGGTGGAGAGAAGGTAAGGGGTCCTTGGTAGAAGGGATGAGCTTTCTAGTGGTGGAGATGGGCTTGAAGGTGCAAAAATACCTTTTTTACGAAGGATTTTAGAGATATGGGTTGGGAATTAGTTCGGTCTTTGGCACAGTTGAAAGCTCTTGGGAAAGCTCAAGATCAATGTGGTCCTTATCACAAATGCGATAAACACGAGTAGCTAGGGTGTTAAGGGTACCGACTTTTTGAGTAGGGTGGTGATGGGAAGAGGCATGCAAGTAGAGGTCAGTGTGTGTGGGTTTTCTATAGACACAACAAGTTACGGTGCCATCCTCTTCTAATGATGAGGACATCCAGAAAAGGAAGTTGGTTATTGGATTTGATTTCTTCGGTGAATTGAATACACTGGAACATACTATTTAAGTGGGAGTGGAAAAGGTTGAGTTGGTCAAGACCATGAGGCCAACAAACCTTGGTGTTATCCACATAACATTTTCACCAGTGGAGCTTGAGCGGAAAGGAGTTGAGGGCAAGGTCTTCAAAATGCTCCATGGAGAGGTTGGCTATCACAGGGGATAAAAGGGGAACTTATGGCAACTCCATCAAATTGCTCATACACTATATTCTAGAAGGTGAAGAAAGTGGAGCGAAGGCAAATATCAACCAGAGAGGCGATTTTAGAATTGGTTTTACGTTTTAGCAACTCAACCAGGTCACCTAAGGGCACTTTAGTGAATAAAGAAACCACATCGAAGCTGACCAGGATCTTATGATCTTCAACCTTTTTATCAGGAATAAATTTGATGAAGTCGTTGGAATCCTTGATAAAGGAGTCAAACTTGCCGATGAAGGGGGTGATTAATTTAGCAAAGAAGGCGGCTAACTTGTAGGTGGGAGAGTGAGATGTGTCAACAATTGGTCGGAGAGGAATGCCTGATTTATGGATTTTTGGGGGTGCCATAGATCCGAGGGTTAGTTCTTTGTGAGGGAGGATATGCTTTTTGATTGAGTCATCGAAAGAAGAGTGGGTGATGGCAGACTTAACCTTTTTTTTTTTAGAAATCTTAGAGATCGGGTTAGAGGGGAGAATTCTATAATGCCACTATTGGTTAGGTGGTCTAACATTTTCGTGACATAATCATGGTTTTCAAGGATAACCACCACATTCCTTTTGTCAGCTTTAACAATGATGATGTTTCTAACAAAGTCTTTGAAGGCAAAGAGTCCATTTTTTGGGACATTGCACTTGGGTTGTTTAGCATGCCTCTAAGTGCAACAACGCAGTCTTGCCTAGTTATATATGTATATCTTGAAAATTCGACCTATCTGTCTGTATCTGTATGTGACACAGTACACCATACCTGTATCCAATACTTCATCCATTTCTATGGAACTCTAGGTAGCCCTGATATTTGGTTTGTTTATTTTGGAAAGCGTTTAAGAGCTTAAGGCTTCCAAATTCCATATTTAAGAAAATCTTTATGGAAAATATCTCTAATAAATTTAGAAATTCATCTCAACCTCTTGGATCACGCTAGACAATCCATTGCCAAGATGTAGATTTTCTTTCGGATCGTGGATTGGATCTTTTTATATGGATAGCTCTTTAAAGTATAAGAGTACAAATTGAAATGTGATTGAAAATAAAAATATAATATAAACATTAAGGCCTGCGTGAAGAGGCATGATAAATCCATATGACAAATTAGGATCCAGTAACCCCACCTTTTGTCTAAGTAGAAAGTACATGGCATACAAACTAGTTTTTAACTACTTCTCAGTTGTGGTGGAATCAACTTCTACACAATTTTTCCATGATTAACTTGAACAATTTGTGAAATAGTCCATAACAAAAATAGAGTCCCACCAACTACAGGTGAAGCATAATTTGCAAAGCACATAATCAATCATAACTGTAGTTCTATGCCATTATAGTAAAGAGCAATCTGAGCAATGCTGTTCTTCTATACTGCAATCAAACCATATCTTCTGAGACAACAATCCATCTTATTTTAGATGCATTTATCTAGAAACAACTGTGTTCTATTAACCTTTCTTTACCAGATTGTGCATAGAACACATTGTTTCCACATAAATGTTTAAAAAAAAGAACTTGTGTATATAACTCTGCTTATCTGACCATACCCTTCAAGTTTAACAGATAATGTTGCATATCTGCAATCAAAGCATTTGAGAGGACAAATCCATCTTATTTTGGGTGAATTTATCTAGAAACGACTGTGCTTTATTCGCTTTTCTTTATCCCATTGTGGATAGAAAACATTGTTTCCACATAAAAGTTCAAAAAATAGAATCCACGAATATAATTCCATCTTATTTGAGAAAAAAAGATACACAGTTTAATCCAGATTCGTGCACTAATCATATCCTCCAGTTTAACAAATAATGTTAAACAGTTGTACTGTATGGGATATATGAGGGATGAAAAGCCTAAGTACATGTGTTGTGAATCCCAACCAAAAAAGGGACTTATATGGAGCTTATCTATTTGCATGCGGGGATTAAATTCGAGCCTCTAAGGATAAAACGAACATAAATTACTAGCATGTCAAATGCAGCAAGCATCATGAATAGTGAAAATCACAGTGGCAATAACAAACTATTTCTGAATTATATAGGCTGAAGTATGAAACTAACCTAAGCTTATTAATGAAAGAAATAAAGTTATTCTATCAAACTGATGCATCTACAATGGTAGTTTCAGACAGAGCAATATTAATCATCTAGAGAGTAAGAGATAGACCTAAGCCAAGTTAACTAAGGCATTGTTGCAATGGATTTGCAAAAACAGGAAGAATATTGCAGATCAAAAATTATACTATTAGCTGCAAGCAGTGATAACGTCTACATATGTGAAAAGAATACCACAACTTAAGTACAACATTGAAAAAAATCTTAAGTGCATTTGCCTATTAGGGTTGCAATTGGGCTTTGAGAAAATAGATTGGTGTGAATATCATGTTTATTGTTAAAGTTAAAGATGTGCAAATGAATTGTCAACTTACTTTGTAAATGGATATCTTACTTGTGAATTGAAATCTAAAATGTAGATGGAGCTAAACGTATTTAATGCCTGTTGCGTTTGATTTAATCTAGAGGAAAATGATCCAAACATGAGCCAATTTGTAAGTAGAATTTAAATACATAGGTAGAGAAATATGACTTGCAATTCAACTATAAGAAAAAGAATTGATGCAGACCTTGGGGTGGCCCAACTGAAATGGCAACCAATCCTGGCAGTCTTAACAAATATTCAATCCTACAGCTTAAAATAGTCAACAAAGACAAGGTAAAACCAACCATAATTCCATTATCCACACAAGACAAAACAGATTGGTTTAGTTTTTGCGAATTTACTTAAAATAAGGTGCTTTAAACATCATGCACGTTCACAAACACTACTACTGAACCCTTATACTTAGGGGCAGTTGTTTACATATACTCACAGAGAGATAAAATGGGTCAGCTTTGAATATCACTCTGCTCTACATATCCTTTGACTGAATAAATATGAAACTAATAAACTTTTATGTTCTGATGTGACCAATAAAGAAAGGAGGAGATCGAGCCCCCTGTTTTCAATGCAAATTCCATGCATTCAAATCCTGTCTTTTGTCTTCCTGTTGATGCTTCCTCTTCCAACGCAGTCCCTTGTATTCTCCTCTTTGAATATGGTTGGTATTTCTGTCATCCTACTTTAGACCCAAGCGAAAGGGCTTTTTTTTGTCCCTTTCACAGCGTTCTGCCTGGCTGCTCTCTCCAACAAATGATTTTACTTCTTCTTCAGTGCTGTCCAGCAGCTGCATGTGTTGACAAAACTTGAAAACCTCTTCCAAAAAGGATTTTACTCCTCCCACTTTCTGTTTTTCCCTCCATTAACAATAGATGCTCTTATCATTAATCGTTGGTGCTGTCTCCCACCAAAATGCAGTGAAAACCTGCATGAGATAAGTCATACATGATATGATATTACTCTGGCATTCCACAAATAAAACTTGGGGACATTAGGGTTTTGAATATATCCGGAGCGCCTAAAGAGCATTACAACCTCGAGGCTAATATTAGTGCAGAGGTGAAAAGTGTATCTATAATATTTTTTCATCAGGAAGGAAAAAATCGTTGAGACATTACCTTGGCCTAGATGAGTTCCAGAACCCTTTGAACACCATTCCTACCCTTGAAGAAAGAAAAAACTAGGTTAATTTTATTTTTGAAACTCCCCTCATTGCTCTAAAATGTTTGCTTCAGGAGATTGTATGATCGCTGGACTGGACTTTATTGTATTGGACAACATATTTAAGGAATTCTTGCTCACTTAGTCTAAAAAATCTAACCAGACTAGGTAGACCCTTGGCGTGGGGACTTGTACTCAGAGATTTAAAGATTTCATAGCGGGGTTTGAGCCTTTTCTCTACGCTTAAATTCAAAATTATGGCATTCAGAGCAACAATGTTGGGCTCAAGACCTGCAGTGCGTATCAAGAAATCAATATTTCGAGTCATTTTCTCGGTTGACATATGAAATGCATCAGGACATCTCTTAAGAATTTGACCGATTTCCTCCTCTGTCAGACCAAGACTTGCCATATGTTTAGTTTTCTTTTCCAGGCTTTCAAGTCTATGGCATGCAACCACATCGAGGGCTCGCTCAAATGCTGGGGAATCTTCCGGAATGCCTATAGTATTCTTCAAGTACTCCACTTTAGGTATCACCTGCTTCTCGAAATCAGCCATCAAAAGCGAAGAAACCCTTCTGAGAACCTTGCACAAATGGGCCTTTGAGCCGAATAGGGTTTCAAGATGGAGGAATCTAGGGGCGATACAGTTTTCTAAGCTCAACTCAAGCAATCTGGGTGTGCGACCTATGATATGTGCTATGTCTTGAGTAGGCACGCCCATTTTTTTCAGGAATTCCATCTTGGGTTTCAACTGCCTATCTGCTTTGAGTAAAAGAATACCTGGGGCTTTACGAATGATACCCTTAAGCTTGTTTTCAGTCAATCCAGAATCTTTCAGGAGATGAATGGCTTCTCGAGCGGTTTGGTCGGATTTGTACCTCAACAACTTTGGTCTTTTTCTCATGACGGTTGTCACTTCAGAAGAAGAAAACCCACATTCTTTTGTTAAGAAATCTGAAATGACATTAAGGGGAGGTGTGAAATGAGATGATGACAACGAAGAAAGTGGTGAGGTTGGAGGATATGTGAATGACAGAGAATGCAGTTTAATCGTTAGAGGGCTACATGACGAACACCTCTCTAAGCGAACTATGTGTCTCCAAAACAATACGAATGCCATTGTATTCAATCGAAGATATGAGCAGAGGAAAATGAGATGTGTTGCAGAGCATTTAATCGAGGGTTTCTTTATCTAGGATTAGGGTTTATTGGCATATACATAAAATAGATGATAAGAACTTTTTAAAACGCATATACATAAAATAGATGATAAGAACTTTTTAAAACATCTTCTTCCCAATATTTCATCACTTGTGACTATCCTACCAATTGCATTTGGTTTTGAACTCAAGGCTGAAATTAGTGAAGTGAAAAGTGCATTAATAGAATTTTTAATTTAATGGGGATTTATTATAATTTTGTTTCAGAATTTAAAATTTAATTATGTTTTTAATTTTAATTTAAGATTGTAGTTAATGTGATTTAAGATTATATATGTAATTTTGGTTTCTTTTTATCAAATTCAAAATTAATTATGGGTCTAAGTTGGTTTTGTTCCACTTAATCATTTCCCACAAACTAAAACATTCTAAGGTTTTGTATAAAAAAACAATGTCCTACTTCATTTTAGAGATCATTTATCATCGTAAAGAGTTGCATTAACATCTACATTCATATGGATAAAACTAGACATTTACATTTTACTTGGCATGTCTACAAAAGCACACATTGTTAAGTCGATCAAGGGGCTTAACTAGGGCATACGAAGGGAAGGGAAGCCCCTTCCCTACCACAACAAGTTCTAATAATGTATTTTTGATCACCACCATTTTTTAGATATATAGAAGTTAATAAGAATTTGATGACTGGTGTAAGGCCCACCCATGCCCATTTCCTACCATGTCCCTCATTTGTTTATTAACGTTGTGTGCTATCATATTTTTCAAATCTATTTATTGGATGGATTATCTTATTAATATATGCATTAAATTTTGGACATGAGATCTCTATTTTTTTGTATTTGCTAACATGTTATTAAATCACATGTTCTTGATTATATCAATATAATGGAGTTTATGGTTTAGAACCATGCTTGGCTAATGTGAAGTCCTTTTGTGATTCAATGTGTCGATTAGAGTATCACTTGTAGTTGTTTTGAGAAACTAATTATGATTATTGCATTATGTTATTTCATAATTGCGATTGTGTAGATTAGAGATAATATATGTGTAGACACCTAAAATTGACACATCATCAATTGTTTGATAACCCGACCATTTCCTTTATAATTTGATTGAATACATCCCTATTTATCTAATTAATTATCTAATTTACATCCCCTTATCAATTAAATAATATTTTATTATTTAATTAATAAATTCACTATTCATCACTATTCATCCAATCATGTTTCTAGCCTAAATCACTTAATCAACCTTCTTATAGTCCATCTTTGGTAAATAAATTTAAATATTTATTTATCTAAGTTCTCCATCCCCTTTCTAAAAATCAAATAAATATGTCTATTTATTTGATTTCTCTTTTCTATCTACTTTCCATTAGTGAGTTCAAATTAATTAACTCACTAATGCCCCACTTGCACATTCCTAATCCTAGTTAACTCCCCTCAAATCATGAAAATCCCCACATGTGTATGAAGGTATGTCCTTTTGTATGCAAGGAACGGTCCTTGGTGCATGTGACATGGCCTTGGTAGTATGTCACATGGGTCAAAAGACTTGCCCATTCCCCTAGGTTACTCCTAAGTACCCTTTTCATCCTCAACATCCATCATCCCAAGGGGAATCTCCACCATTGATTTTCCCATAATCCATCTACCCTCCATCTCCACCAATCATGTGAGGACACTTGTCCTCTTCTCATCCTCCCAAGTGAAAACCAATTTGACCCCTTGACCTTTACTTTTAATTCTAACCATTTGATCTTAAAGCCAAAAAAAAAAAATGGCCTCAACCAAAGCCATTTTAATCACTTCATGGAATGCAACCTTATGCTACTAGTGAAGGCACTCACATCGCATTTTATCCTATCTCAAATCCTCAGACATAACCACCATAGCTTGGTGCATCAAGGAGGCTTGGGTTCAAGGGTTTATTCCCATGCTTTCATCTATGCTACTTTCCTTTTTATCTAATAATGAATGTTACATTTATTCAAGGGTAGGATACATTATATTATAAATAACTTGTTCTTTTATGCTCAAAATTCTATGTACACTATGTAATTATCAATGTACCCTAATTGTGCTTTGTCTATGATTTTGTATTTTGTATAAATAGTGTGTACATTGAGCACATGCGCATTGGATTTATAGGTGTATGTCCAATGGAAGGTATGATCTAGGATGATTTAGGTCATCAAAACATACTACAAACAACAAATGTTGCTAAATGACATATATTTATGTTATTATAAATACATGTATATATATAATATAATTATGCATTATATATTAATGTATATATATATATATATATATAGACATAAAGTGTGTATATTAATATTTAGAAGCTAAATGTATTTTTTGTTTATATTTAACCATAGTATGTACAAAAGTTTATAGAGATGCTAATTTTGTTTATGTATAAATAAGTTAAGAAAACACATAGATATGCAATATTGCAAAATTAACTTGACAATGTGATCATTAACAATTAAGGCATATAGTTAATATTGAAGTTTATCTATGAGAAATAATATAATTTTCCTTTGTCCAATTCTCACAAGAAAATTTATAAAGTTCTCAAATGTGAAAAAATTTCCCATCACAATCCCCTTTTCACTAATTAGTTCCATTTCAAGTATTTTCCAAATGTAAGAAAGACTCATATGTTCCTCAAGAAATTAATACCAATTTCTAAATTAATCCTTAAGCACAAAGAATAAGCATTTATTTCCTTCCTTCCATTTGGTCCTACACAACTCACATAATACAAATACACATTTACACAACTACACCTTTCATAAGTTACATAGTATTACATATTTAACTATACAACAACCTATTTTACATAACTTCACTTGAATCTCTCCATGTTTTACAAGACTTGGACACTATTTTATTTGTGAATTTAATTGTTCAACTTTAAACAAATGAAATTGGAAAGAGAACAACAAGAGAATCCACATGAACCAATGGGCTCTCCACGCAACCATAGGGTTGATAATCAACCCACCTTTGAGCTAGGGGTTACATAGCTCCTTTTAGGCACACTTTTACTTCATTTAAAAAAATAAACAATTTTTTTTTAAATACACACCTAACACATTACAAAAGCCCTTTTCATAACCCTCACATTCACAATGGATTCCCTCTTGAGATCCTTCAAGAGAAATCTATCCCTCTCTCAGGAGAACAAAAGAAAACAACAAATGCACAACACTTCCATTTACAAAACCCAAAAAAGATCACAAAGATTATACATTTCATTTTTTAATAAAAAATCAAGAACAATATACACAACCATTAACAACAAAGATCAAGATTAGAGGTAAGACCCTACCTTACAATGTTTGTCCAACAATGGAAGAAATTTGATGAAAAACTCCTCAAGCTTTCTTCTCCCAAACTCTCTCTTCCTCAACACCCCTCTCTCCCTTCCTCTCTTCCTCTAACCTTCTAACACTCTACCAAGATGGAATTTCTTCCAAGAAAAGGTAAAAATACAAGAATGACGAAAAAGCTCCTCTCACTCTAAGAAAAGAAACCTATAAAGAAAAGGGAAAGGCAACTTCTTTTCCCAACCACCCAACGAACTAACCAACTCATAATTTCGCCACTTCTCAAAAATGGGAAAATTAAGTGGGTTTTAAACACTAATAAAGGTATTTGTTAGGCCAAAATAACCCTTAACTTATAAGTCTATCACCTAGAGAACTTTTTGGACTAATAAAACATAATTTAAACCACATAAAGAACTATATAAATCCTAAAAGAAATAAACATTCCAGGAGGTAACCCAATAAAAGTAACTATATAATTTTCACATTTACACATGATCACACAACATATAAAATAATGTTTCACAACATTATGTGACCTTATTTCTCCATATGAGACAAGGTCGATATTTCATAAGGATAAAACAATAAAAGTAGCTATGTGACCCCGAACACCATTGGAAAAATTCACCCGTTCTCTTAATAAAAAGGTGTCAGTACATCACATGAATAAGTATAGCCAAAGTAAACATTATACATTAAGATAAAATTTTAAAACAATAATCAATTAGGAAATCAAATCTAATAATAATCACAAATAACATTAACATATATAATTCTCTCCATAATATCTACTCACATAATCACTTAATATAATAAAATACTAACTTCATCTAAACAATAACACAACCCATCATCTAGTAATAACCATGATAATCAAGAAATCCATATGAATATAAGAAAACCATCTATGCATAGGAAAACAACTGTCATCTATAAAGATCCCAAATATAATGTCCAACAATAAACACCTAAAAATATCCAATATGAGTCATGATAACAATAAGGGACATAGAGAAAATGTAGAACATAGGCATGATAACTCCCATAAAATTTCCAATCATAGAAGAATATGACACATAAAACAAGAAACATGATATCATCAAGGACACATGGAGTGAATAGGATCACGACAAGGCGGGGTCTCACATCACATCCATTTTCTCAACCTCAAGATTATACATTGAACTGCAAGAGACAATAGAAGTCAAATGGATTTCAACTTTATTATTGAAAAGAAAATATCACCATAATATATTCCCTCAATCTAAGGATAACCCTTCACAATTGATCTCACTTTGTACTTCTCAAGACTGCCATCAAACCTTAATTTTCTTTTGAACACCCATTTTCATCCAAAGAATTTCGTCCATTAGTTAAGGTACTAGGTCCGAAGTGTTATTTTTATTTAAAGCACCCATCTCCTCATCCATGGAAAAATTCCAAGACTCTGCATCATCCATACTCATACCATCCTTTATAGTCCTAAGCTCACCAATGTTAGTAATTAAAGAAAAAATACATCTCCACTCAAGGGGAGTACCTTTCTAGTTGTTGTCTTTACCGAGTGGACCTCCTCAATGATTGAGGTGGAGGTTCTCTCTCTTCTTTAGAGCTATCTAAGCTCTCCTCCTCTTTAGGTCATTTGTAGGCTTTTGGTTCAACCTTCTCAATCTTTGGGGTTAGTTGAACCACATCTTTCTCTTCATCCTTTTTTGGTTGCAATACTGTGGAAGAAGACTCGAGTTCTCTAAAGACAAAACTTTCTTAGCCATAGGGTTTGAAAGCTTGTATCCTTTCACACTAACACCATAACCAATCAAGATACATTTTATGGCCTTGTTCTCCAACTTTGACTACTTCTCCCTAGGCAAATGTGCATATGCCTTACAACCCAAGATTCAAAGATGTCTCAATGAGAGATTTTTACCTGACCACACCTCCATATGTGTCTTCTCAATAAGAGTTGATGTAGGAGACCTCTTAAATGGGTAGAAAATTGTGGCAACTGCTTCTACCCAATATTTATATTACTTGCCTTTTTGAGACTCAATTACTTGCAATACAATCTACACATTTTCTAGAAAGTTCATTGGAGGATTTTGACAACTGGAAAATGCAATTACTGATTGCAAGTTCCAAGATACTTTCCTTCTTGGTGTGGGAGTCTCTTGGGTTCCCAAATATGCCTTAGAATGATTTTAAATTTAAATATTAATTGGGTTTCATTTTTGGAGATTATTACAGTTTATTATTGCGAATGCATTTGTTGTTCTTCAAAGGCTATCAAGCTTGTGGAGAGGGAGGCTCAAGAACTAGATGTTGAGGGTTTCCAGATGAGCTAAGGACAAGAGTCAGAGTTTCATCATAGTGTAATCTCACTCAGAGGTTACCATAGTGCAAATCTAAGTTGTTGCATTTTATTTCCAAAATTTGTGTATTACAGGATAGTTGTAGTTTACATAACTTTTGGATTTTTTTTGCTTTTTTTTGGGTTGTATAAACCATTGGAAACTTGGAGGCTGTGGTTTTTCTATTTTTGGATAGTATTTTCATTCTTTTTTCTATAGAATAATTTTGTGTGAAGTTTGGAGAGTTGGTGTGAAGTTTGCTATAGTTTCAGTGTATATTTTGGGTTTCCTATTAGAGATTTCTCTATATAATTTTCTGCAACTGTTTATGGCTATCATCTACTATATATGATAGAAAATATTATGTAATTCCATTAATTTACCCATAGTAAATATTTCTATTTCAGTTGCAATTTACCTGATTTCTAGTTTGATGTATTTTGGTGTTGTTTTTAGATTACTCAAATTGCTTAATTCTAAATTTGATAGTAAATTTAAATTTAGAAATTGATATAAGTTTAATTTGTGGAAATCATGAGACTTTTCCAGATTTGAAATAATAAAATTTTGGGCTATCATAAGTTGATCAAATTTGAGATTTATTTTAATGTGGGACATTATAGTGGTATCAGAGCTACGATCTTGCTAGCCTAAGGGTTTGATCATATTTTTACAATAGGAAAAAGAGGAGTAAAATGATGGCTGATTTTGATAAAAGATTCTTCCAAGATCTACAAAGGATTCATGAAAAAACTACAGATAGTCTTGCTGAGACAAGAGAGGCAATAAGGTTGCTGAAAAAAAAGCTTCAAGATCCAGAGTCGCATAAGGAGAGTTGGAGTTCTTTAGGGACTCAACAAGGAAACCTAGGAGCTTCCAAGTCTATTTTCCTACCTGAAGGTGATGTTGCTACATCCATTTTCCCTTCAGATCCCATAGAAGATTTGGAAAGAGATCTAGTGGCCATTAGAGAGACTTATGCTAATCAAGATGAAGGATTAATAAATTTAGTCCCATACAATGATTATGTTATTATGATACAAAGCATGTGGGCTGCAAAGGGCTACAAAAAACACCCAACATATGGTAGAAAGGAAATAATAAAATCTTTAGTTCCAAATTTTGACGGATCAAATAGGATCTCAGCTAGAGCATGGCTATAGAGGATGCTGTACTATTTCACATTCAGACCCATGAAGGAGCAAGTTTCCATTCAGTATGCAACCTTACATTTTGAAGGAGCTACTCATGATTTGTGACACCAAGGTATGAACACCCAAGTCCACATTCATGTGAATTATTTTGATGAATCTTGTCAAAGGTTGATTGATAAATTTGAACAAAAGGTTGAAGGAGCAAGTAGTCGTAGAAGAGTTCATAACAAGAGAATCTAATGCAGTGAGTGCTTTGAAGCATGATGAATGTGTGATAAAGTTTTAGGATGACTCTTTGGACATGGATGCAATGATGGAGGATAAGGTTGTGCAAGAAGAACAAAAGGAAGGAAGAGTTCAACCTGAGGCACTCCAAGACATAGAGGTTGAAGGTAAAGATTCTTTAATTAAAGAAAACATTTCAATGATTTATAGTGAGCTCCCACCTTAGGAAAATTTAAGTATGAAAAAGAAGGAGCCAGTGCCAAGTGAGAATGGTCAACATAATAGTCCTATTGTTGGAAATGATTTCATGATGGATACTTTAGCTCAAACTTACTCTACTAATGATTTTCATTATGAGAGTGACAATATTACTGTGAATTTCTTGGAAATTTCTAAATTAGAAAAACTGAAGGTAAGAACTTTGATTGCCTCTATAATTACACTTTGAATAATAAGGGTGGAAGCAATATCAAGAATGTTTTACATCATCTTCATAGTATGTCATCACAATGTTTTTTGTGATCATGATAAGAATCCTAACTTTGATGAAAAGATGAAGGGTGCAAAGTGGAAGGTGGATCCTTCCTCTCAAATGCAAAATTGCTCATCCATGATCCCAGTGCTTTATCCAAAGACCCATAAAAATAAGATATTGAAAATAAAATGAAGGCTAAATTTTTTGATGGGATGAATATCATATTTGCAGAAGTGTTTTCTAGTTTAGAATCCCCAACATCCAATTGTATTAGAGTAGTGCAGTAGAAAAATGATGGAGTTCAAGGAATTTTAATTTGATACAACCACTAAGGAGATTAAAAATTTCAATACCAAAATATGGGAATCATCATTTCAGAAAAAAATAAAGATTACATGTGAAGGGAAAGACATGGTGTTAGGAGGTGTATCTAAAGGACCAATGGAAATAGACACATATATGAAGAGTTCTTGCAAGGGACAAGTTTCATGGATAACAATATTTTTGGTGATGGAGGATATGCATGCTATTTCATTTTATGGTAAGAATCATAGCCTTCATTTTGATATTTGTGTTTCCAAATCAACATAGCGTAGTGTTTACTAGCATGTTCCCAAGATCACCCTTGGATAGAGGATTCCAACATGTCATAGAGTTGGAACTAATTTGTATCAGGAATCTATGTGGGATAATGATGTGACATACTTTGACCAAGACACTGGCATTTAGGGCATTCAGGAGGACACAACAAAAAAACCTTTGGAAGGGGTTGAAAAGGTAAACAACTCATGTCATGTAATTTTCATTTCAGATCCATTTTTTAAAGGATATGATGTTTTAGGGGAAGGTAATTGGGCTTCCTTAATTCAAATGTGGGGATCCATTCAATTTGAGAGCAAGAAGTTGATATTTGCTACACTATGTATTTATGAGGAGTTTCAAGATGACTTTATTAAGGGACATTCACATGAGAAAGTACAACAGTGGAAGCAACTGAAGGGAAGTGGTAATGCTTTCAATATCATGCATCTCAAGGTTTCATGTGAAATAATTTCAATTCAAGCAAAGAAAGAAGCTTCTGCATTGATGGGAAGAACACACGAAGCTTTGGTTAAGCTTGAGAAGGTAACCATCTCAAGTTATGCACTTTTCATTTTAGATTTATTACAATCATTTTCTACAAGATGTGATGTTGTAGGAAATGAAGTTGTTATGGTTATAATGTAAAGGGGGAGCTCCATGAAATTTGAAAGCATGAAGAACAAAGATTCAAGAAATGGTCTCAAATTCTTCTCAAAGCCACTTAGCTTGTTGAAGAAAATAGTTTATGGGTTGTTGATTTTGAAGAATTTTACAGGTGTGCAGATGTTTGTGAAGATATTTTCCAACCTCATATGGCTGTCCACTAATTCAACATTAGTCATATTGATGGCTATTACATAGGTTTTCCATTTTTGTAGTTGTTACATCAATTGCATGTTGCTGAATTCGGTAAATTTAGTTACGAAAAATTGTGGATTGATGTGTATAGAGGAAGTATCATTGCATGATGATGTTAGAAGAAGGAAAAAAATATTAGTAAATACTAATCCATCCCTAATAACACTAATTTGGAGGAGATATAAGGAAGTTGTTCTAGTAGTGCAGTATGTGTGTGTTGTTTGCAGGTTTCCAATGAAGTTGTGTGAAGATTTATTGGTCGTGTATTGGGGAATATAATGTTGTTGTAGATCAATTTCATGCTATTTTAGACCATTTCTTATTGTTATTTTCCCCATTCATATCAGTTTCAAAATTTGTGGTTTTTAGTCTTTTAGTTTGGAGCAGAACACTGTTGGCAATATTGTGTGATTTGGAGTTTCTGTGAGTATTTGATGTGATTTATATGTTATGGGAATCATAACATGTTGCTTGCATGGGTGGAATTGAAAATTTATAGTATTCCTTGGCTGAAAATTTAGAGTGATGAGTCACAAAAATAGGGTGATAAGTTTATGCTTGCAGATAGTCTCAGGAAGAACATCAACTTTTGTTTAGATGGGTTGTTGTTTGCAAATTTAGTATTGGGAGAATTGTGTTGTATATGTTTCCATTGTATGATGATATTTTCCACTCCTCTGCTATACATTTTATACATTAGATTAGTCCATGAAGCTGAAAGTAATATCTCTCAAGTTGAGGTAAAGTATTGGATTTTTGTTACACTTTCCTACATTGTATATTTTAGTACTGTGGAGGTAAGAGAAGTAACTATTTCCCAATTTAATATTTTCTATAATGGAGAATGCATTAAATCTTATATCAGTCCTACAAGAAGCAAAAATTAGATTTATATCATTGGGAGAAGTTTTAGGAGTTACAGGTTTGTCTTATCTCATGCTAGTGCAGTTGGCAAGTTTACTAAATCTTTGTGGGAAGATGTGGATTAGTTGGAGTATGAGAAAGAAGGAATAAATTAATTACACATCCAAGATCTTAGATTACATAGATATTATTTTTAGATTCATAGCATTGGTACAAAGGAATTTGAGTCCTCATTTGCACAATATTCTTTGGCAAAGAATGCAACTCTTCACAGTTATAGGATTAGGGCTTAATATGCATTTTTGCATGTTTTATCATTTTGATATAAGGACTCTAAAGAATTATGGTTGTAATTGCTTGAGGGAAAGAAATTTTTGGAAGGGAGGAGTTATCATGTCCCCTTTCTAAATTTAGCACTTTCTATTTTTAGAAATCCTAGTTTCCTAAAATAGTAAATCAGGACCTATTGGATTAATCGGGAACTATTTTATTTATGGTTTAAATATTAAAATTAAAATTAAAACATCATTATTCCAATGTGGGAATGGGTTTTTGAGGTTTCCAAGATTTCTATTACTTGCCTTTTTGAGAATCAATTACTTGTAATACAATCTACACATTTTATAGAAATTTCATTGGATGATTTTGATAACTGTAAAAGGAAATTGCTAATTGAAAGTTCCAAGATACTTTAATTCTTGGTGTGGGAGTCTCTTGGGTGCCCAAATATTTCTTAGAATGATTTTGAATTTAAATATTAATTGGGTTTCATTTTTGGAGATTATTACAAATTATTATTGCGAATACATTTGTTGTTCTTTAGAGGCTGTCAAACCTATGGAGAGTGAGGCTCAAGAATGAGATGTTTGAGGATTTGCAGATGAACTAAGGATGGGAGTTAGAGGTGTTGAAAATTGAGGTAATTATGTAGGTTAATACTTTGTAAAACTATGAGATTGTTGATTTAATTAAGTATTCTTTGTTATAGATTCTCTGTGGATGATTATCTGTTTAGATTCATTTTACCATTTGTAGAATGTAGATAGAAGGTTGTAGAAGAATAAGACTAGAAGATTAGAAGTTACACAACATATATCATGGAGAAACCCTTTCGGGAAAAAAACTCCACCAAGAATCAATGTATTATTTAATCTCAGAATAAGATTACAATAATTCCAATCCTTGCTTGAGATGCTTCTTTTTCCTTCAACAAATCTTCTTTACAACCTGTAATAAAATATTATGAAACTCTCTTCAACTTGCTTGAGATAAATAGACAATAATGAGCCTTGTAAACTCCAAAGAGTTACAATTACAAATCACAAAGCTTATCTCTCAAAAACCTATGCTTATTCTTTGCAAGTAGAGTTCTACCATGAAGAAAAATGTCAAAATAAGTCCTTCATCCATTTGGGCGTCCCAGACTGAAGTCATAACTCAACATTGATTCCAAAGATATCTTCTAAGCTTATCCTCAAAGTTGGTACCCAAGAATGGGCCCACTTAACTCAGCCTTATAAAATATCTTATTATGCAAAAGTGTTAACTCCAAGATGCCAACTTGGGCATCCAAGGTGGGTCCAAGTCAATCTCTGTTAACTGAAACATATCTCTCCATCAATTCATGCAAACATGATGCATGATTGATTATCCCCACTTAACTGAATGTATCACTTACTATATTTCATGCAAATCAAGTCATTAGTCATGCATTCCAAGTCAACTGAAGTCAACTAGCATTCAACTGAAACTAACTACATGCAACTGAAGATAATTGAACCATAACTGAACTGAACTGAACTAAACTAAACTGAATTGAACTGATACTAAACTAAACTAAACTAAACTAGAATGAACTAAATTGATTTGAACTGAATTGAACTGAACTTCATGCATGTAAACATCAATCCCTAACTTCTAGGATCTTTACATGCATTACAAAAGTGTTATCTTTTTCTCCAAACAATTAGCTTAACTCAAGGTGGGTTCCACCTTCCATGTGGGTGCCCCATGTGCTCCTATTATTTAGGAACTCATATTGGATGCCCTCACGTGTTCCTATCATTTAGAATTAATTACAAATTCCAATTAACATGTTTATTTCATTTGAATTTAATCTCTTTTTAATCCTAGTGTTGGGGAACACTTTCCAAGGACTTAGGAGATACATGAAATAATGTGTAGGATTGCAATTAAATGGAATCCTATTTCCAAAATTCTCCCACTTGACATTATACATTGCAATTATTCTAAACAAGGAATCATTGTTATAAATCAAGTACAGGACTCAAGGCCAATGGCCTTCCTGCACCATGAGAACTTATCTGTAGGAATTGGTTTCATAAGATAATCTCCAACATTAATCAAAGTGTCAACTTTCTCAATTAATACCTTCCCAATCTCAATCATTTCTCGCACAAAGTGATACTGAACATCAACATGCTTAGTACGAGCATGACACAGGATTTTTGGCTAAAAAAATAGCACTCTGACTATCACATTCAAGTCTAACTTGCTTGCAATTAAAACCAATACCTTTCCCAAGTCTCTGTAACCAAACTGCCTCTTTAGAGGCATGTGTAGCAGCCATGTACTCTGCTTCTATGGTGGACAAAGCAACCGTGGGCTGCCTCTTACTCATCCAACTAACCATAGCTCCAAACAAAGTAAACACATAGCCACTTGTGGACCTCCAACTGTCCAGATCTCCTGCCCAATCTGAATCAACAAAACCCTGTATGTCCAATGATCTATGCATAATATCAATGTCATTGGAACCATGATAAACCAAACAATAATCAGAAGTACCTCGTAAATATCTAAACACCCTCTTAACATAAGTCCAATGTTCTTTACCGGGGTTAGACATAAACTTGCTTAGAACTCCCACTGCTTGGGCTATATTTGGTCTCGTATAGACCATTGCATACATTAAACTACCAATTGCACTATCATATGATATTTCAGACATTTCCTCATAATCAAAATCAGATTTAGGACTCATTTCTAAACTTAAATTTGTGCCAACTGGTAAGGGAATATTAATTGGTTTACTCTCCTGCATGTTAAACCATTTCAAAATAGTATCAACATAGTTGCTTTGACTTAAGCAAAGCTTTTTGTTACCTCTATCTTTTCTGATCTCCATACCAAGGATGTATTTTGCAGCCCCTAGATCTTTCATCTCAAATGTGCTCGAGAGTTGTGCTTTCAATTCTTTGATCATTACCTTGCTGTTACCAATAAACATGTCATCAACATACAAGATAATAATTAAAAGCTGATCATCAATAACTTTTATGTAAACACAATGATCTTCCTTACTCCTAACATAACCAATTTTTAATGCAAAAGCATCAAAATTCTGGTACCACATTCTTGGTGACTGTTTCAATCCATATAAAGATCTCTTTAACCTGCAAACCAATTCTTCTTTTCCTTTTACAACAAAACCATCAGGTTGCTTCATATAAATATCCTCATCAAGATTCCCTTGCAAAAAGGCAGTTTTCACATCCATTTGCTCTATCTCAAAATCATAAGCAACAACAATAGATAAAAAGAATCTAATAGAAGTTACTTTAGCAACAGGAGAGAAAATTTCATTAAAGTCAACTCCCTCTCTCTAGGAGTAGCCCTTGGCTACTAATCTAGCCTTGTACCTTTCAAGATTACCATATGTTCCAATTTTCTTTTTAAAGATCCATTTACAACCAATGGCCTTTCTTCCTTTGGGAAAACTCTCAAGATCCCATGTGTCACAAGTATCCAAGGATTCCATTTCCTCATGCATAGCTTGTGACCAAAGCTTTTTCTCATCTGAAGACAAAGCTTCCCAGTAAGAATTGGGTTCATCATTAGTACTCATTAAAGCAAATATACAACGAAAATTAGGTGGGCTATACCTATCAACGAGATTCCGTAGTCTTGTGGATATTCTCAAAGGGGTTTCTACTTGTTCTTCAATATGCTCATCTTGAGCATCTATCTCAGTTGAACTCTGTGAAAACTCCTTATCCAATCCATCCAATTGTTCCACAACATGTGCATCTTCTTGCTTCTCATTATTTATCTCAAAATGTACTGTTCAAGAAGTATCCTTCTCCTTTGGTTGTTCTTCTCCTAAATAAGCTCTAAATCCCCTAAAAATCACATCTCTAGATAAAGTACTTTTTGAGTTAGAGGATTCCAAAGCTTGTAACCTTTTAAATTTTCACCATAACCTATGAATATGCATTTATGTTCTTTTGGATCCAACTTAGATCACTTTTCATTAGGCACATGAACAAAAGCATCACAACCAAAGATCCTTAAATGTGCAATACTAGGCTTCCTACCTAACCACATTTCATAAGGAGTTTTATCTTCAATAGATGAACTAGGGGATCTATTGATTAAATAACAAGAAGTACTTACAACCTCAGCCCAAAGGGACCGATCTAGCTTAACACTACTTAACATAATCCTAGCTCTTTCCATTAAGGTTCGATTCATTCTTTCTACTATTCCATTTTGTTGAGGTGTATATGGATTAGTTTTCTGTCTCATAATTCCTGCATGCTTGCAATAATTATCAAATTCCTTAGAACAATATTCACCACCATTATTTGATCTCAATACTTTTATCTTATGATCTGATTGTTTCTCAACCAAAGCTTTAAATTGCTTAAACTTATTAAACACATCAGATTTGTTCTGCATAAAATAGATCCAAGTGTATCTTGAGACATCATCAATAAATGTGACATAATATCTAGATTTTCCAATAGAGTCAATAGCCATAGGGCCTATTACATTTGAATGAATAATCTCTAATAATCTTTTAGCTTTATTTGTTCCACTAGGAAATGAAGATCTAGATTGCTTTCCAAACACACAATGCTCACAAAAATCATTTTTTCCAATATTATAATCAATAATACCATCAACCAATTTCTTATTAAGAATGGTCCTAAGACCTTTTTCACCAATGTGGCCCAATCTATGGTGCCACAACATACATGTATTTTCAACTTCAGTTACATTAGCTAAATTATTTACATTGGAGGTATTCAACTTAAACAAAGTCCCAATCCAAGATCCTTTAGCAACCACCATATTCCCTTTCACCAATCTACAACCACCTTTGTCAAATGTTGCATGCATTCCAGAATAATTGAACTTAGAGATAGAAAGTAGATTTCTAGCAAGTCCTAGAATATGTAAAACATCATTAGGGGTCTTAACCCTACCATCACTGAAACACAACTTTACCTTTCCTTTTCCAACAACCTTTGTTGTGCTATTGTCTCCAAAGAAGACATTCCCTCCATCATATGTAGTATACATAGTGAACCACTCCTTGTTAGGAGTCATATGATATGAGCAATCTGAATCAATAAGCCAAGAGTTATCAACAACAATATTAGAAGAAATGACTAATGCATCATTACTACCATCCATGGATTTCTTTGTAGAAGCACCAAAACTCTTTTTCTTGCTCTTACAATCCTTCTTTATATGTCCATGTTTTCCACAATTCCAACACTTTACCTTACTCTTACTAGGGGTTTTAGACCGTCCTTTGGACTTACCCTTTCATTTCTTGTCTGCCTTAGATTCCTTTTCCTTAGGCCTACCTCTTACAAACAAGGCATCTTGGGAGACAATTTTAGACTTCCTCCTCATCTCCTTTGATAGGAGAGTAGGAATTATATTGTCCATCTTTGGATCTACACCACTACCACTGATAGCAACAATTAGATTTTCCCAAGACTCTAGTAAAGAACAAAGTAACAAAATGCATTTATCTTCATCTTCTAGCTTTACATCAACTGATGCTAACTGACTTAGAATCAAATTAAAAGAATTTAAATGATTTACAATAGAATCACCATCTTTCATTTTTAAAGAATACAACTGTCTTTTCAGATACAACTTATTAGTAATACTTTTGGTTTGATAGATATCACCTATTATCTTCCACAATTTATATGCAGTAGTTTCATCTAAAATATTCAAGAGAACAACATCAACAAGACATAATCTTATGGTTCCTCTTGCCTTCTTATCAAGATTAACCCAATCCTCATTTGACATCATTGTAGGTGACTTTGTCTGATTATTAACAACTAACCACTAATCTCTCTCTTGAAGGAGATCCTCCATTTTTAGTTTCCTCATTTCATAATTAGATCCATTAAATATTTCAATATCTAAATGAGAATTAGAAATCATTGTAACAAACTTATTTTCCAAAATCAGTGATAACACAATAATAAAAGCTCCCACTACAGCCAAAAAACCTTCAAAATTTTAAGAGAAAGGCATCTCAAACTCTACCCAACCTCAACTCTAATACCAAATGTTAAAAATTGAGGTAATTATGTAGCTTAATACTTTGTAAAACTATGAGATTGTTGATCTAATTAAGTATTATTTGTTATAGATTTTTTGTGGATGATTATCTGTTTAGATTCATTTTACCATTTGTAGAATGTAGATAGAAGGTTGTAGAAGAATAAGACCAAAAGATTAGAAGTTACATAGCATATACTGTGGAGAAACCCTCTTAGGAAAAAACTCCACCAAGAATCAATGTATTATTTAATCTAAAAATAAGATTACAATAATTCCAATCTTTGCTTGAGATGCTTCTTTTTCCTTCAACAAATCTTCTTTACAACTTGTTATAAAATATGATGAAACTCTCTTCAACTTGCTTGAGATAAATAGACAATAATGAGCCTTGTAAACTCCAAAGAGTTAGAATTACAAAGCACAAATCTTATCTCTCAAAAAACTACGCCTATTCTTTGAAAGTAGAGTTCTACCGTGAAGAACAATGTCAAAACAAGTCCATCCATTTGGGCATCCCAAACTGAAGTCATAACTCAACGTTGATTCCAAAGATATCTTCTACGCTTATCCTCAAAGTTGGAGCCCAAGAATGGGCCCACTTAACTCAGCCTTATAAAATATCTTATCATGCAAAACTGTTAACTCCAAGATGCCAACTTGGGCACCCAAGGTGGGTCCAAGTCAATCTCTGTTAACTGAAACATATCTCTCCATCAATTCATGCAAATAGGATGCATGCTTGATCATCCCCACTTAAATGAATGTATCGTTTGTTATCTGTCATGCAGCTCAAGTCATTAGTCATGCATTCCAAGTCAACTGAATTCAACTAGCATTCAATTGAAACTAACTACATGCAACTAAAAATAAGCTGAGACTTCATAAGCAGGCGGGCTGGGAACTAAGCTAAAGCGAACTAAGCGATCTTGCAGACTAAACTAAGCTAAAGCTAAATTGAACTGAGGCGTGGAACTTCATGCATGTAAACATCAATCCTTAACTTCTAGGATCTTTACATGCATTACATAAGTGTTATCTTTTTCTCCAAATAGTTAACTTAACTCAAGGTGGGTTCCACCTTCCATGTGGGTGCCCCATGTGCTCCTATTATTTAGGAACTCATATTGGACACCCTCACATGTTCCTATCATTTAGAATTAATTACAAATGTCAATTAGCATGTTTACATTTCATTTTGAATTTAATCTCTTTCTAATCCCTAGTATTGGGAACTTTTCCAAGGACTTAGGAGATACATGTAAAATAATGTTTAGGATTGCAATTAAATGGCATCATATTTTCAACAAGAGGTTCATTATAGTGTAATATCACTCAGGGGTTACCATAGTGTAGATCTAAGCTGTTTCATTTTATTTCCAGAAGTTGTGTATTGCAGGATAGTTATATTTTACATAGTTTGACTTTTTTTTTTTCTTTTTTTTCTTTTTTTTTGGGTTGTATAAACCATTGGAAACTTGGAGGCGATGGTTTTTCTATTGTTGGACTGCATTTTCATGATTTTTTTAGTAGAATACTTTTGTGTGAAGTTTGGAGAATTGGTGTGAAGTTTACTATAGTTTCAGTGTATATTTTGGGTTTCTAGTTAGAGATTTCTGTATATAATTTGTTGCAGTTGTTCATGGATGTCATCTATTGTATATGACAAAAAATATGATGTAATTCGATGAATTTACCCATAATAAATAATTCTCTTTTAGTTGCACTTCACTCGATTTCTAGTTTGATGTATTTTGGTGTTCTTTTTAGATTACCCAAATTGCTTAATTCTAAGTTTGATAATAAATGTAAATTCATAAATTGAGATTAGTTTAATTTGTGGAAATCATGGGACTTTTCCAAATTTGAGATATTTAAATTATGGGTTATTATAAGTTGATCAATTTTGAGATTTA